>CACRXK020010701.1:0-15088 GCA_902702795.2 Paramuricea clavata | reverse complement strand
TGTAAAAGCTACAATAATAGAGCTGTAAAATCAAAAACTTCGCTAGCGGTTTGACGTTTGCCGTAAACGTCAATCTTAAGGTCTCTAATAAGAAATTATCCTTACTGGACCTCTAGGGAGAACAGTTTAGAACTGATAGAGCCATAGGGTATAAAGTTAGTTGAGTAAAAACACTGGACCAATCACGAAAAGCCCTTAATGGACCTCTAAGGAAAACAGTTTAGAACAGATAGAGGTATCCAGAAAAATTAAGTCATGTAGTTAAGCTTCCATCAATTATGGAAATTCTCTTTACTTTATAATCGCTTGAACTTTGCAGATTGAGACGAACTGTGTGCCAGGATTTCCCTTGGTCTCCGGCTTTTGTCAAGAGCACTTTTCTTCCCTCAGCGTTGTCGAGATAGATGTTGAGTGTTCCCATCCCGCTCCCGTACATGCTGTACGATAATATGAAACAACTTGATCTGTTGGATCCTGACAATGTCTTACTGATCAAGCGAGCTTTCTCACCCAATTTGGCAGGCATGGAAGCTTCGATGAATAAATAATGACCTACAGAAGGAGGAAGATTTGTTGTTGATTTATCTATTATAAGATAAATTGAGTAGTTAAGTAAATAATTGGGTGGATTGTTAGGTAGGTGCCTCTATATCCACCGGGACCTATCTGCCTGTTTGTTTGACTGTCTGTTTGTTTGCCTGTCTATTTGTCAGATCGCCGTTTTCAAAAGCCAGAACTCCGTTTTCAAAAGCCAGAACTCCTTTTTCAAATTTTTGAAATGTCAAAACTCTGTTTACAAATGCCAGAACTTCCTTTTCAAATGCCAAAACTCCATTTTCAAATGCCAAAACTCCATTTTCAAATGCCAAAACTCCATTTTCAAATGCCAAAACTCCATTTTCAAATGCCAAAACTCCATTTTCAAATGCCAAAACTCCATTTTCAAATGCCAAAACTCAGTTTTCGAATGCCAAAACTCAGTTTTCAAATGCCAAAACTCCATTTTCAAATGCCAAAACTCCATTTTCAAATGCCAAAACTCCATTTTCAAATGCCAAAACTCAGTTTTCAAATGCCAAAATTCAGTTTTCGAATGCCAAAACTCAGTTTTGAAATGCCAAAACTCAGTTTTCAAATGCCAGAACTCCGAACTAGGTAGGTAGGTAGGTAGGTAGGTAGTTTGGATAGGTGTACACAAAGATAGCTTACCTCCCCCACTAGTGTGATCTCCTACAGGTCCAGTGGAAGTGCTAAGTGTGGGTCCCTGGCTTCGTATCCAGTTCATTTCATCAGTATCATCTTGTGTCCACACACAGAAACCATTTGCGTCCAGTTCAAACTCGCAATCATTGGGACCTTGAACAACAATGGATAGCTCTTTCAGCTTTAAACTGTTCATCCTGGAGGTTGAGTCGGGACCATGCCTTATTGCTTTAATGTTACTACAGGAGGAAACTGTAGCTCCCAAAGAAAGCCTGCTGTGTTTGGTAGAGTCAAACGGGAAGCACGCTTCTCAAATGCGACTGAGGCAAAATTATAATCACATGCAAACATCAAATGGGACTAGTGTTTAAAACTTTACCTAAACCACAAGACTGGAACACACATGACTTCTCTTCCATCTTCTCTTCAGTGCAATTTTTCCCGCCATTTCTTGGCACGGGATCATCACATGTGCGCACACGTGATCTCGTGCCAGGCCCACACTGCGTGCTACACGACGTCCAAGACGACCATCGACCCCAGTGGCCATCTACTGGAGCTGTTAGAAAACGTAAAATGGTAAAATGCTTGAATGTTAGATGTATATGTACGACCATATGACCACGTACCACTTTTCGCAGCCGCTCCTGTTTGGGTCTAAAGCCTGGTATACACTATCAAAGTTTCTGTGATCACAGTAGGAATTTTGCATGGGTAATTCTAAGTTTTGAAAGATTTGTAAGAAATGTTTGAAGGATCGGAACCAACTCACTGTTAACACAGAAACTTTGCCAGTGTAAACCAGGCTAAAGAAATGCACAAAATTTACACGCAAAATTTCCATCTCAAAAACCCCTCTGCAATCAGTAGACCTTTCCTCTTATGAGTGAAATTTTGATCTAGATATGCCTGGACAAAAATTTCATCACAGCTTGAAAGAGCATCACAAAATTAGTAATATTCCGAAGTTTCGTTGCGAAATGTTGTAAAATGCGGATAATATAGTCTTGTGAAGTTTGCCGTTTTTCAGTCATTTTGCATTACAAACGGGAAATTGATAATCAGATGATCAAACGGATTATCAATTTCCCATTTGTAATACAAAATGACTGAAAAACGGCAAACTTCGCAAGGCTATATTATCCGCATTTTACAACATTTCGCAACGAAACTTCGGAATATTACTAATTTGGTGATGCTCTTTCAAGCTGTGATGAAATTTTTGTCCAGACTTGTCTAGATCAAAATTTCACTCAAAAGGGGAAAGGTCTGTTGATTGACTTGATTCTATATATCTGGATGGCTTGAACTCAAAAGTTCTGATTAAATGGCGTACCGGTACATTCTGCCACAGAGCACACGATAATTTCTTCCTCAACTCCATGAGAACTGACACCAGGACAATCTCGCGTGGCATTCAACGACGTACAAAACCTTTCACGTTTCTTTTCGCACCCACCATTACAGGGAGTGAAGGTAGACCACGAACTCCAGCCAACATTCGTCGCTACAAAGGGAAAAAGTTCAATAGCATTTAGTAGCGCTTCAAGTAAAATTCTCAACCAAAGGTAAAAGAAACTCGTTTGGCATAAAACGACGTTAAGTATTCAGTTGATGTTTGAACTGCCAGTAAAACACAAACGACAACAGCTTTGGGACACAAACGACAACAGCTTCTTGTAGAATACTACCTATGCTGGAACCCTACAACTGTTTTTCAAAAAGTTCAGACAACAAACCAAGGCAGCTTAGAATTGTAGAATACTGCCTACACTGGACCACCACATTTGAGATACCTTTTTTCGGGTAATTCAGACACAAACCACGGCAGCTTCTTCTAGAATACTACCTACATTGGACCCGTATCTTTTTTAATACCAGAACAACACTTACAACCACAATCATACAAGTCATTGACTTCGTCAATATCCAGTTGCGAAAAACCATTTCTCTGTCCCAGTTTAAGATTCGGGTTTATTATCGAGCGAATTGTGTCCATTCCGTTCTTGGAGAAATAAGTATTCCCATAATGCATCAGGGATTGCAAATCGTAGGCCTTGTCTTGATGGTCGACTGCGAAGTAGTTTTGCTTCATAAAATTGTACTCCTTCCCTAAAAAAATAAAAATATTATTAGCATCAGCTTATAAGACAGATAGGTGGAGAAGAACTTTTTGCGAAAAAAGCGCTACAAGTTTAACTGTCTGCAAGTTTTCTTGGGGTACTTCGGTTTCCTCTTGTGAACGACCGCGTCGTTTATACCGCGGGCTTTCAAAACAAGCAGGCGGCCGGCGGGTGGTATGAGGTTGACTGCCCACTACCTTCTTTAATTAATTAAACTACAATGTGCATCCATCTCGCTTTTTTCGAGGTTTGCGGCTACAAAGTGCGCCTGTTTTCGGCATACCTTTTTAGCCACGGTTTGTGGGTATAAAGTACGCCTGTTTAAGATAAGAATAAGACCTTTACTCAAACGTCGCAGGGTAGTTCAGACACCGACCACGGCGGTTTATTGTTATATATTATTCATGGCAATTACAGACAGCTATAGTTACAGTAACAACAAACCTTCGCGGATATTTTCCCACATAACTTCAACATAAAGATTTCGATCAGCTCTCGCCTGCTCGTGCCAGAATCCCAAGGCGTGTAGGAGTTCATGCATGGCTGTCGCAGTGATGTTGCACCCGCTACCAAGCGACAATTTCTGAGCACCTGAACTCCAGTATGCTTTACCAACTGAGGACCAGCAACTACAAGAAAATTGTTTTATTTCATGTGACTGCCTATATGAGATGTCTTTTTCAGGTAGTTCAAAACCACGGCAGCTTATTGTAGAATACTACCTACACTGGACCACCACGTTTGAGATATCTTTTTCAGGTAGTTCAGACACAAACCACGACAGCTTATTGTAGAACACTACTTACACTGGATCAACACGTTTGAGATATCTTTTTCAGGTAGTTCAGACACAAACCACGGCAGTTTATTGTAGAATACTACCTACACTGGACCACCACGTTTGAGATATCTTTTTTCATGTAGTTCAGACACAAACCACGGCAGCTTATTGTAGAATACTACCTACACTGAAGCTCACTGGGAGCGAGGGTGCACTTACCCATCCTCTTTAACAAACTGGATCCAATTCTTCTCGGTTGTGTGAGGAACAAAACGAATGCAGGTGTGCTTGTGAAATTCTTGGAAAGCTTTCAAAATCGTTCCTTTATACCAACTGTCAACTACAAAAACAATCAATGCATCAATAATGCATAATGGCCTGATCTAGTCTGGATGACCCGTCTGGACGAACCTGGGCCGAGGAAAGATAGTTTGATAATTTATCTGTGTATAACACAGCTTACAGACAAATCATTCGTGTGGCTACAGAAAATACACGCCCTCATGAAACAACAAAAATATTTCTTACTCAATTCCTGGGATATCACATAAGGCACTTTTCTGTCTCTCCATAAAAATTTTCTTGATCGACGAGCATTTCTTTTGGTCACAGTATGTTGAGAAGAATTCTGGTTGGGTAATACAATGTCACTTTCATATAAATCAAGATCGTTTTCTACAAAAGAAGAGAAAATATCTTTGGACATGCATGGCGCTGCATGCTACTGAGGCCGATTTGGAACACAAATGAACGAATTATTAAAGCGGAGATCCAGTACAGTATAACAGTGGTTTTCTACAACGAGCTGTTGCGGTCTCTAAACTACCCAAGGATTAAAAGCACTTCGAAGGTCCTCCCTGAAAAGATAGGAGCCGTTTCATTTGCAGTTTGTGGCTATATACCTTCTCACCTATAGGTATTTTACATGTAGTTTAGACACAACCCACGGCATAAAAAACACGCTATGCTGCTTTCATGTCACCAAGAGGATTTTATTTTATGTCCACGAACAGTAGTACAGTAGTACTGTACAACATTATTGTGATACAGCCAGGTTGGCAAGGCGGTCAGAGGCACTTGCATTAATCTGATATACCAACTGTAACACATACATAATGTAAGTAAAATGCCCGTTCCACACACCTTCATTAACGGCAGCTATGCGAGTCATCACATCTTCATCAGGTTTCAGAGTGTTCGACTTCAACGGAAGATCATCTTTCACAATTTCATAAAAAAATGTAAACGTTAATTGCTACGTACCCCCTGTTAAATTACGTGCCCGTGTACAAATGAAAGAAAATTACAAATAAAGAAATGAAAAGTACTCACTTTTGTTCGGTATTGGTCCTGCGATTGATAGCGAAGAAAATAGAAGAATTAAGAAGAAATATAGAAAGCTGATAGGTTTTGCCATTCTTGTGCAATCAAGTAGTCTGGGTGACTGATGTTTTACAAAACAACGCGAGAAGCTTGCCCCTTTTAATACCCGCGACAAACTGCTCTTTTTAATGCGCGCTCTGGCGAAATTAGTTTCTTTTTAATTAAAAAGGCAAATATATTCGAGACACGCTAATGTTGACTTATGAATGGCAGAGGCTCTGTTGGTTCCCACGCCGTGAACAGCCGTAATAAAACATACATAATATGCAGAAATATAATATATATACACAATAAAACATTAATTACTTCAGAACTCAACAAGAGCTGGTCAGGTTGCATGTATTAGAAAAGTAAACACGACTTATAAAATATTCAAAAATATTCCGACGTTTTACTAGTTATATTTGTGTTCAAAAACAAAATTCCTTTTTAATTAGATGCATGCTAAAAACGCAAAATATTAAAGACAATAAACGAGTTAGATTTGCAATTGTTCGTGTAATTAATGCTACATGGTTGATTTTATGAATTGTAGAAGTGTAAATTTTATAAAGCTAAGTTGGTTTGTATTCAACAAGTTATATTTTACTGATTAAAACCAGGGATGGATTTACTGGGGGGGGGGTGCACCCCCCTAGCCCTGGCCAGAGGGGGAGCAGGGAGAGTGCTATTCTTCATGATAAAGCAAAAAATTATTAGAGACAAAATGAGATACAGTAATTTGAGCAATAACATGATGATAAGCGAACTGTGAACAACAATTACAATTCAAATACAGTAGTCAAGCAAGACCTTGCAGTAGTGAAGCAAGTTGATGGGCGGGCGGCACACATGACCGACACAACTCGGCACCAGAGCTGGAAGAGCACCCCCTCTACCAGATCATGCTGGATGAAATTCTCGAGGAAATATTTCCCAGAAAAGAGAAAAACATTTTCCGTGCTTTTTCGCCGTGTTCAATCGAGTTATTGAGCATGCATTTCTGCCAATCAAAAACGTTGTATAACATGTATATTATAAAGCATCTACTTAAAACTGTTTTCGTGAAAACTAGAGTCATGTATGCCTTACTTAAGCAAGAGACAAGATTCGTTAAGACTTAATTATGATGAACTATTTTTACTTTAGGAATGGCACATGTTTCATTACAACTTAATTATGATGAACTGATCCAGTACTTTGGCAGCATGAAAATTGGATAATACTGTATCTTTATAGCATGCACTGTAAATAATGAGACTTGGTTTTGTTAAGACTTAATTATGATGAATGGATTGGACAGTTCTTGGCTCCAAAGGGGTTTGAACAACAAACTATAGTCAGTCCTATGAACCGCCATTAATATCAATGCAAACATTGAAATTGAATAACAAGAACGACTGTCACAATGTAGCTGCTGAAATAACAAATCAAATGAAAAAATCATTTTTTTGAGGACTTGCAAACAGGACTCTATAGAACGCCTACACATGTGTAAAACATATGCCTTCCCTTCCCTTCCAAAGACTAAGTAACCTTTCAGAGATAAAAGTATAACAGATTTGTATTCTATGCAAAGTTTTACATAGTTTGGTTGTTCATCAAATGTACTGTAGAGACTCTTTGCATTGTTCGTTCAGTGATAGCGGCTATCTGGGATTCTGGGGTCGGTTGTACCACAAATGCTTGATAGCGTTTTCCAATGGACATAGATTAATAATACCATTATTGATCATCTCCAGTAAATTGTGAAGAGTATATTGAGTCTTAAAACTATGCTTGGTATATAGGCACCTCATTCATGTCCAGCATTTCTTCAATCTTTCACAAAAAATCCCTGTCCTACGTACATTAATGTACTTTGACGTCGTATATGACGAAACATGATAACGTAACATGATGACGTCATACATGACGTGACATAGTGACGTCATACATGACTTATGACGTTACTCACGTGATCACCTCACTCTCTTCCCCCTCCAGAACACGGCACGTTTTTCTTTGGGTAAAATAGATTTGGCGGATCGACGTACTTTCTGTCTCTCCTTCCTGTGAGCTTTTGCCGCATCTTCCTCCTCGATCTCACGTTGGTTCTGGGGAGATAGGGAAAAAATAACTACACTGAACTAACTTTATTTGCACAGGACCACTCTACCAGTTCTTAATTATTCTTCCTAGAGTCCAGTGAGAGCCATCCCTTATTGATCCAGTGTTACTGCCGAAGGAAACCTAAACTAAACTAACTTTATTTATACTGGATCTATCAGTTCTAAACTGTTCTTCATAGATGTCTAGTAAGAATCATCTCTAATTGATCCAGTGTTACTACAAGAGGAAACCTAAACTAAACTAACTTTATTTGTACTGGATAGCTCTATCAGTTCTAAACTGTTCTTCCTAGATGTCCAGTAAGGATCATCTCTTATTGATCCAGTGTTACTACAAGAGGAAACCTAAACTAAACTAACTTTATTTATACTGAATAGCTCTATCAGCTCTAAACTGTTCTTCCTAGAGGTCCAATAAGGACCATCCTTTATTGATCCAGTATTACTACCGGAGGAAACCTAAACTAAACCAACTTTATTCAATTCAAACACGTTACCTTGCTAAGTTTAAACACGATCTCCTTCCCGCCAAGCGATGATCCACTGGATTTTATAATACTAGGATCCAGTCCTTCATCCAATCGATCTCCAAGTGCAACCCTAAAATATATAATTTAAATGTCCCTGAATATACAAACTACAATTTTGTCAATAAGCACGAAATCTACCCACGTTTTCTTTCGTTTTTCATCGCCTTGTTGTTTCATGCTGGTGAACTCCTCCCCAGACTTCAGTTCATAAAACTTTGGCTGCTGGTTTGAAGTTTGTTTTTCTTTCTGCAGTTTCTTATATTCCTGTCTCCATTTATAATCATCGTCATCAGAACTCGACTCTTCGTCATCGCTACCAACACCTTCTACTTCACCATCCTAACATGAAGTATTTTACTGTGTGTAAGTTCTTCAGCCAGAAGAAACCACTTTTCAGACAAAGTGTTATTCGTGTATAGCTAGAACTATCTATCTCGATGCGCTGATCAAAATGATATATACTTTTTGTGAACTTTTTCTGAAAAATAGGTTCGCATAGTGTACGGTCCGATGGCACTATTTTACGGACTTTTTTCGTGAGAACATGACTATATATTTAAATAAATCATTTACCGAAATTTCGTTGAAATCTTCCAGCTTCTTTTCCATTTCTTTCTTTTTATCTTGCCTTTCTTTGTCGCGTTTGGAAATGATCGGATGAAGAAGTTGGTATTGCTAAAAGAAAGAAAATATTGCAGCAATCGAAAAAATCACTTGGTTGTCTATTAGAATGTTTCATTCGTGTAAAAACTATGCAGCTGACCTCACTGCTCTCGTCAACTTCGAAATCTGGGTTGGTAAATATGGCGGCAAAACGATCATCTCCCAGAGGATTGCTGACGTCAACCTGTGTAAAATGACAGAAAAATGAAGTGGTCTGACTCTTCGATCTCGAGGTAATTTTCCTTAATCTTTCCTTACTTTGCCAATGTCCTTATTCTCCGAGGCTTCATCCAACAATTTTTCTGCCAGTTGACGATTGACCTTCGGTAATTTCTAAACGAGTAAACAAGAACAATCTTTTCATTGACCTGAAATGTAAAATCTACAAAAGGGTGAAGAGAGAGATCTGGGCTGGTAGACATTGCAAAGCAAGATAAGAGTAAAGTTAGTTAGTGAAGATGTAACTCATTATTTATTATTTTGCCCTCGCTTTGCTTCTCTGCGTGCTTCAATGCTTACCTCATGTGCCTTGCTGGAAATGTATGGAACGTTTTGAATATCTCTCAACAAGTGGACAATCTATTACATGGTTCAAGAAATCTAAGTTTTGAAGTAAATGCTGCACTTTTCTCTGAAGTACAATGCTATATTGGTAGTTCTGCACGTTTCGCATAGGATGTTTATGCAATTGCCAAGAGATCCTTTTTTGTCTGTACTTGTGGTGGTAATTGTAATATAATATTGCAATTTATGTTAGCATGAACCCCCTCGATGAGCTCTAAGCTCTTGGCGTAAATGTATTTAAATGTTTTAAATTTAAAAAAAGAAGAAAAAAGCAAGATAGAGCGAGACAGAAGGGAGACTGAAGAAAAGATTAAAGGACGGTGTAAAAGAAGATTTTGAACTGTCTGTGTTCGACGTTTCGAGCTTCATCTGGAAGTTAGTACTAACAAAGATCTAAATGTCAAGGAACAGGCGATGGAGAACCTTTGCAACAACTCTGTTTTCTCGTTCTTCTTCAATTTTCTTTTTGATCAGATTTTTACGATATTCTTCGTAAGCAAACGGCTCCGCAATTGCCTTGGCCTGGAAATACAAACATCGCAAAATTTACCAGAATATGGAGTAAAAAAATCACGTATAGTTATTCCAGTGAACGCCCTAAGTATCTCTTGTTATCTTTGTAATTTATGAACGAGCAACGAATGTATTTAACCAAGTTACCTTATGATACAACCTGATGTCGACGAAGAAGCCATGCATGTACGCACGTAGTAGGTTGGTACCCATTAAATGTGACAATCCTAAGCTTGCCAAATCTTGCTTCGTTACAAACTTGTAATCGTCATAAACTAAATTTATTTATTTAAAAAATATTTAGTTAAGTTGAGCAATGCGCAAAAATACAGAATGTGAATCCACCGTACCGACTGGTTGAGAATCCTCTTCTAATTCTTCAGTTAGACTGTCAAGAAACGAGCACCATTTTGGAGCAGGACCCAAGGACTGGAAACAACAAGAAAAACATTATATTTTTGTGTGTGTTTTGATGTCATGTACTCAGGTTAATATAATGTTTTTGATGTTACTCTGAGTGTATCTCCACACCGGGCAGGCGGAAAAGTTAGCCTAACCACGGTGGGAATCGAATCCGCGACCTTTGGGATGCTAGTCCAATGCTCTGCCAACTGAGCTACCAGGCTAAGTCTGTTCGAGTGTGTGGTATTTCGGAACTAAAGTCTAGTACCAATGTGTTCTATGATCATGATATTTTTGCGTGTGTTTTGATGTTATATACTCAGGTGAATATAATGTTTTTGATGTTACTCTGAGTGTATAATCCACATTGATTGTGCACCTAAAATTTTCTTTCAAACTATAAAAACAACTATACACAGTTTATATTTACAGATCATATTCTTACAGGAATATAATAAATGAGCATTTTCGGTGCTTCTGTTGCCATAAATATCAAGCCTTAAAGTGACAGAAAATATCAAAGGTTAATAAAAACTGTTTGAAATCATGAAACTCTTTTTACTATATAACTAGCAATGAAGACGAAGGGCCTTCGGTTTCGCTCAAAATGTCGAAGTGTGTTTATTTTATTCAGGTAGTGTCATCATTCACATACAATAAACAAGAATGCCGCTTGTTGGTAGAATTTATAGAAAGGTTTCCACTTTCAAACCCACCTGAGTTCGGGTAAGCACACAGGTTGTTAATGCTTGTTCCAGGTTCTACGGCGGTAAATGGTTTGCCCTAACAAAAGAATTCTTTTTAATACAGTGATCCATCAGAATTGGCAAGAAAGCCAAAATGAAAGTTCTTTGATTACAAGATATGAAGTAATGGATATTCCTTCATCTTACCGAGTCTCTATGCCATATTTTCAAAATCTTAGAGTCGGTAGAAAGGACCATGTTAACATCGTTTTGGAAAGCCAAACTATTGATTGGCAGACCATACTGATGGTCCTTCACCAATACTGGTTTATCAGAACGTATGTCATACAAAAGAACCTGAAAAAAGTATCAGAAATATTTCTTTAACTCTGATTTGTACTTCATGAGCAAAACGCAAAGAAATGAGCATCATATCGTCATCACGGCAATAAACGTCAATAAATGGACCTGTTACCTAATGAACAAAATTTTGATCCAGACAGGTCTAGACAAAAATGTCATCACAGCTTGAAAGAGCATGAATGCTGTATAACTGCACAAGAGGATGACGACTTTGTATGTTCATACTGTATATTCGGTTCAGTGCACAATAGTTTTAGTCATTATCAACATTGTGGCGATTTTAAATGGCCTTTGAAAATCAAGAGAGATCGTATATTATCAAATTATGCAATTGGCTGAACTCTTTCTCGACAAGTAGCAAGTTTCAAGCGATTTATGATCAAGCGAGATTGTATATTAATTGTTTCTCGACGACTTTGTATGTTAAAATTCAGGCTTTAAATTCTTTACTCACATGTCCAGTGCTTGTGCCAACACCAAGAAGAAGTCCGTTACAATATTTCATGGCTGTTACTTCTGGTATTTGACTTGAACCACTAAAACAAGCAATAAAAACCTCAGTCTGTATGCAAATAAACTCTCTTGAACAGTATTATTACTGTATGTTTGCATCCAACTGCAGGACGTTTTCAAACCTTTCTAATCCAAGGTTATTGGTAGCAACGTCAACTTGACCAACGCGTGTTCTCGAACGTGGATCCCAACATTCAACATGACCCTAACAAAAAAATATTCATCTACAAACAAAAATAAACAACAGGAAGCAACTGCAACAACAACAACAACAACAACAACGACAACAACAACAACAACAACGACAACAACAACAACGACAACAACAGCAACAACAGCAACAACAACAACAGCAACAACAGTAACAACAACAGCAACAACAACAGCAACAGCAACAACAACAGCAACAGCAACAGCAACAACAGCAGCAGCAACAGCAACAACAACAACAACAACCAACAGCACTATACAACATAAAAAACAAATTATCCTCTCTTTCTATTTTGACTAAAAAAAAACTACTGTAGATAACAAACTTAAATCTGGCTCAATCATTTCATAGTTCCTGATGTACCTGAGACGTTCCAACAGCAAGTAGTTGGTGAACAGGGTTTAGATCACAGCAGTTGATAGATCTTAAAAACAACATATATTTGTATTGATTACAAAAGTATACTAGTACTATAGTACTAGTAGTTATTCCCCAAAATCTTGCAACACCCATTCAAAAAAGCTTACTCTGAATCAGTTTGCAGAGGATTCAAGAACCGTCCTTGTTCCAAATTCAGTCTATACACTTCTGAACTATAGAAATCAGGAAAATGTGAATCAAAACACTGTATCTTTTGGAGAACTATTATAGCATTTAAAGATGTGAAATTTTACACTGATTAATATCAGATCAATCCTATACCTTTCTCCAACCAAGTATAAATCACAAGACGGATAATGGTAGACAAGATCTCGGCCAAACTTTGGAATCCTTGTTCTATAATAACGGCCATACTGATACAAAGAAAATTATAAAATTTGCTTAATCACTGACATGCCATGCTTTCTAGGCAGTTCAAGTGTTCTAGCTCCCTTGGAAATTATGTATAGTTTACAGTATGTTGTAGGAATATATTGACTATAAAGTGATGCAATTTGAGATTACATACTTGTGCGTGAAACTCGACATATCTATCACAATTCAAAAACACAATCTGAAAGACACAAAATAAATAAACACACATTTACATATCGTTCACACAGAATGAAATTTGGAGTAACTTATGTATTTTTGCTTGCACCTTTGAATAATCGTCGGAGAGGATTCGAAATTTTACAACTACAAATTAACGGAGAATAACAGATTTAGATTTACTAACTACATTAATTATTAGATTAAGTTAGTATTAACAAGGTATTTAAAATTTACTTACTGTCGGAATCCAAACATCGTTCAAATTTCATGGACATTTGAGATACATCATAGCACTTCACTCTTGGTTTATAACAACCTTAGAAATAAAGAAATAAGATAATTTCTTAACACCAACATTTGTCACTGGAAATTAATGGCCATTGGCAACCACAAGTCTTATTTTTATTACCAGAAATATTTCAGTGAATTCTCACCTGAGGCCAGAATGTAGTTTTCATCTTGTGAAATTTCAATATTTGTTGACGCTGTTGGCATTTCAAAATCTTGGATAAGTTCGATCCTTCTTCGTATGTCTATGCAGCAGAAAGAATTTTTGTTATGAATAGCAACATTTTTAAATTTGCAACATTTTTAAATTTGCAACATTTTTAAATTTAAATTTTAACATTAAAATTTTAACATTTTTAAATTTATGAATAGTAACATTTTTGGTATTTTAATAGCAACATTTTCAACATTTTTAGAAGTGTGATAAATATAACGGTCAGCAACTAACCAACATCTTGGTTTTGAAGGAGTCTTCTTCGTCTTTCTGAAAGCCACTACAGAGTAACAACAATATATTGTACGCTATTTTTTTTATTTTAATGTTGAATGGTCTGAGTCAGAGCATGTCTAGTGTCAATAATAAGAAAGGGATACAACCACCCCTGACAAAAACAACGAGAACTTCAATGTTACTAACTTCCTGACGAAGGGAGTTTGCTCGAAGCATCGAAGTTCTCCTTGTATTTTTCAAGTAGTTGCATCGCTATCAATCTGAAGCTTTTTGTATATTGTTAAACACCACAATTGTCTGTTATCTATAGTCTCTATACCCACACCCCGTTGAGTAAATCCATTTACCGAGTCAAATCCGAGTCAAATCCGAGTCAGTCCCGAGCCCGAGTCAAATGCCCGAGTCGAGTAAAAAAAAAGACGAAAGTGAAGAAAATTTACAGTCGAATAGGGTTAGGAGTAGGTTTGGGGTTAGGGTACTAAGTCATTTTACCAACAAAGACAGTTAAACAGTGACTCAGACATTTAACTCGAACTCGGATTTGAGTCAGTCAGTAACCGACAAACTCCGAAATAAAATAAATAAAATTCACAGTTGAATAGGGTTAGGGTAACTTAGGAGTGGGATTATGGTTAGGATTAGGCTACTAAGTCATTGAATTGCAAAGACCATCGATTAAACAATGACTTGGACATTTGACTCGGGCTCGGATTTGACTCGGTTAACCGACAAACTCACACCCCGTTCACTATTTTGTTAGTATGAATTTTGGTTATTACACATGATTCCTCCCTTGACAAGTATAACGTTGTCTGGCATTGTACAAAGTAAAATAATCTGGCATTAGACAGAGTTGACCAATTGACCATTGATTATTCAACACTGTCCAAATGTTATTTTCTAAAGTTCACCTGTACCAGACTGCAGAGTTGGGCAATTTTCAACAAGATCTCGGGTGGACAAATGTTAGCAACGAACAGGTGCACAAAACAATTCCCAAGTGCGCATCAAGATGCAGTCAAGGAATGAAAATTAGAGATTTGACGGCAGATTAAATTGAAACAATTGTTATACAGTACACCCCAGGTGTGCTGAAATTTTTGCCTAAAAAATATCGAGTGCGACATTGACCAACTCTGCAGTCTGACGCCTGTATGATGATATACATCATAGATGGCCATATTCTGTATATCACTATACGAAAGAAGAGAATGGTTGATGTGTATTTTGTCTCGTAAGAAAAAATATTCTGAGGCGGGGGGGGGGGGATTTCATGCAAGTTTTAATGGATATCTCGGATTCTAGAACAAAATCATGACTTTTATACCTCCGGTAAGCTCTTGCCAGCA
>CACRXK020010700.1:0-17311 GCA_902702795.2 Paramuricea clavata | reverse complement strand
AAAATGCATGCGCTGGTTTTGTTAAAGGCTCTTACGCTAAAGTTGCTGACGTCATTAATATTGGTTGGCTCCCAATTAAGGAGAGACGCGACTAGCACATGCTAAAAATGGCACACAAAGCATTACATCAATCCCCATGGCCAGCATATCTTTCGCTGAAAATTCAATCAAGTGAGCGAGTCCTTCGCTCAAGCGCAGCAAAGAAACTTCAAGTACCGCTAGAAAGTGGAACATTTCAAGATACAGCCTCGCAATTGTTCAATGCTTTACCTGCTGAACTTAGGAATTGCGAACATTTCGGACATTTCTCACGGCAGTGCAAAGACTTTTTAATATGTAACGCTAGAGACAAATATTTTACATAGTTAAAATGTTATCCTTAGTTTTAAATTTTCGTAGAGACTTTCTATTAATAGTATAATATATTTTTATGTAAACTTTTGCAGATGTAGAGCCACGCTGTGGAAAAGCTGTAATAAACCATTATTATTATTATTATTATTATTATTATTATTATTATTATTATTATTATTATTATTATTATTATTATTATTATTATTATTATTATTATTATTATTATTATTATTATTATTATTATTATTATTATTATTACTAAAGTTTCTTGCAAAAACCTTTCAAAGTTTAAACGAATGCAAATTACTTGTTGATCTTCCTGGATTTGAAAGCCCCTCGATTATTACGGGTGATGAATATCGTCCTGATTTACTTGTCTCCACTTCAGACAAACACCTCTACGTTGTTGAACTTACCGTAGGCTTTGAATCAAACCTCACAAACAATGTTAACCGCAAAAGCTAAATATAAGAACCTAATTAGAGAACTAGATCAAAACTTTACATCTGTTAAATTTATAAATCTTTCAGTCAGTTCGCTAGGGGTGTTTGACAAAGAATGTCATACATTCGTAAAAATGCTAAATGAGTTAGGACTGGATAATCAACACCAACAATATTGTATCAGAAAAATGATATCTATTGCCATCCGATCAACGTACTACATATTTTGCTGTAGAAATAAAGAATGGACAAATCCTGAACTAATGAACATTTAAAGTAATTATTTCTATAAATAATTAACAATTTTTGTATATAAAACTATAACCACGTATAAGTGATTCAAGTAGTCAATTGTAGGTTACCTCAAGAAGTGAGATTTACAATTGTATATATCTATAAATGTTCTATTAATAAAGTTTTCATTATTATTATTATTTTTATTATTATTATTATTATTATTATTATTCCATGCATGTATAAGTGATTCAAGTAGTCAATTGTAGGTTACCTCAAGAAGTGAGATTTACAATTGTATATATCTATAAATGTTCTATTAATAAAGTTTTCATTATTATTATTATCATTATTATTATTATTATTATTATTATAAAAAAAAAAATATTATTATTATTATTATTATTATAATTATTATTATTAATATTTTCACCAGATGTATCGACTTGGGTGTCATCGGCAAACATACTCGCACTTGTTCACTCCAAGCATTGACGCAGATAATTGCTGTATATTAAAAATAAAAGGGCCATAGAGAAGAGCCTGCGGAATACCTATTTTTACACGTAGTGCATGGTCCAGATAAGTGGCCCCCTACTTGGCAATATTGCGTTCGGTCTGCCAAGTAAGACCTGAGCCAACATGGTGCCGTTCCTGTTACGCCGTAAATATCCAACTTTTTAAGTAGGATATCATGATTGATATTGAAGTGTATATATTGATTCCAAGCGTGCTTGAGAAGTCCTTGAAAACATAAAATTTGTTAAATGAGTGCTCGTTTGAAAATCACAAATTTTAAGTGCTAGTTAAAACATGAGCAGCCGATCTTTATTAATATTAATTAAAAATAGAATGTAGTATTTCAAATCCGACTATAGTAGTGTTTACACTACAAGCCTTGGCCTAGCCAGGCCAACGTAAATGTGGCGCGTTTACACCATTACACTATTTTTTCGAGACTGACTTACGTTGGCCTAGAATTTTGTAATTAATTTTGTGCATTTTTATGTGTTGTGACGTTGTCCGCTGGTTGTCCGCTGATCTCTCACTCTGGACCCACGTTGCCATAAAAATAAGGCCCAGGCCAGGGCCGAAAGTGTTTACATTCCACAAGCCCAGATTTCCTGGCCTACACTATAGGTCAGGTCAGGTCAGGTCAGGCAAGGTCAGGCCAAGGCTAGGCCAAAGTCTGTTTACACTGTCAAAATGTAGGCCAAGGCCAGGCCAAATCTAGGCAAAGGCTGGTAGTGTAAACACGACTTATGACTATACTGACTAATGGTCAAAATGGAGAACTAGGTCAAAATGCATGCAAGGTCTTGAAATCTAGTCCAGTCTGAATTGGAGGATTTGAAATGACATCTCATACAAATAAATCACTATATTCAAAGAGAGGTAAATTAATTTTGATCCAGTCCCTAGGTCGTTTCCACTTTTTTGTCAAATTTGTATAATTATAGGCATGTGCAGTTTATTGAATTTTGCTCGTATCACTTCACCCTAATTCAACTGTGACCTTCGGGTAGTTCCTATTTTACCGTTATTTACGGACGAAAGTTCGACTTATTATATGCTATTTGAACGGCAGGTTGAGCGAAATCAACGAGTAAAAACGTTGCAAAAGTGCACTTAGATATACAAATAACAGCAAATCATTGTACGATTTATTATGCGAATAACTGATGAGATAGTAATGCATGGTTGCACGCATATATAATAACCTAATTACTGTTCCAGAACACCGTGTGCTTTCATATCATTCCAGAACAGTGTTCCAAATGTTCTAGAACAGTAAATCTCAAGTTCACCAGTCATGTGCGAGGTAAATTGGTCAAAGCAAACAAATGCTTGTACGTTATACGAACACTCAGGGCAGAAGGCTATAGCCAATGTGAGATAGATTATCTATTTAAGACCCTAGTAATATCTACTATAACGTTTGGCCTGTCCGTCTACGGTTCTTCTCCAGCCGAACTCAATACTCTACAACGGTTTTTTGACAGATGTTTTAAGCGAAAGTATATATCAGAACCTGTAAATATTAGATATCTTTTAGAAATACAAGACAGAAATATTTTTAAGGCTTCTGTAAATCAGAAGAGTGCCATAGTCGACTTGATACCAAGAAAAAAATCCACAAGCTACTCTTTGAGGACAGAGTTTAGTCAGTATCCAAGAGTGAACACGGAACGTTTTAAATTGTCGTTTGCAAATAGATTAATTTTTAACTATAACCTATTCATATGATGTAAACTTTACTAATGTATTCTTAATATATACTTGTAACATAAGATATGTTTTTTATCTTTTGATCTATTAAAAAGACTTTTGAATTGAATTGAATTGAGGTAAAGGTCAGTAAATAGAGCAGCTTGCTTGAGATTCAGTAAGGATCATCCCATCAACCTGGTAGCGGAAATGATCGATGACCCTCATGAGTATCATATTGCCGCCCAATTTTCCGACTGTTACAGTAAAATGCATCTTGGAGGAATTGAATCCAGTTCACAGAAGTGAGAGAAACATGCATGCCTTCTTTTGCATTATTTTCAAGGATATGAGTTGAGCATTGTGGATGAGATAAATTCCACAAACAGGACTACTCTTATAGAATGCAAGTAAGGTTTTCAAGTCTTCTGACAATATTCGATCAGAGTTTTTAACGACATCGTTTTTGATATACATTCAGAGCGTATGTTAATATTGAACAAAAAGGGCCTGTACTACCTCAGTATAATCGTAACGTTAGGCGATTTTATTGCCTGAAAGCCTTAAAATGACTATGTAATTTGATATTTTCGGCACCGTTACGTCAGGGTAAAACTTTCCCAGGAGCCCCTATCACGTCATAATTATAAAACAGGAAAAGAGGTGTTTTATAGTATATTGCACTTTATTGCATATTCTCCTGCACTGACACAGCTACGATTTATATTCTCTTCGGTAAGCAGTCTTCAGATCACGAAAATCGACCCAGGGCAAAGTGAACCCCCTGCTTCCGCCCCTCCCCCCGCCACCTCTCGGCATTCGTTACGATTGCGTTGCAGTGCACAATATGATACACACACGTGCGATTTCTTCTCTTGTGTTGGCAACCCAATTGCATTGCTAGCGCCATGCAGCATGAGCTCCACCTTTGAATTTACTATATGAGTAAATTGTTAAACACGTCCGAAATTATCAATAGAGACCTTACGATTTCAGGACGGCATCGCGACGGCAACTGCTACCAATACAATAGATCATTGAAAATAATTGAGTAATTACAACATATGAATAATTTAGACATTGTCCTCGCTCTGTTTACAACGCCAAATCACAGATTTTCACGTCTTGATACAACGGCTGCATTCCAAGCCGCAACAAGTGCAACTTCAAACTGGGTTAGCAGATCTCTTCCCAACCATAAAACCCATGTCTTCAACTTCTAAGACTGTATTAAATTCATACGATTGATAATATACCACAAACTATCTTTACTACCATTTACTTGAAGGAGTTTGTTTTGGCCGTCGCGTTGCCGTCCTAAAATCGTAAGGTCTCTATTACAATAAATTCGCGACACATGTTGAGCCCTAACCCTAATATAATCTTAATCTAACCCTAATCTAATTTTTATCTTACACTAATCTAAACTTGATGACCTTTTAATTTTTATAATCTAACGTAACAAAAACAACTAATCTGTAACAAAAAAATGCCATTCGAGTGTAACATTCAGAACATTGCCGACGAGTTGTCCAATAAACGTAACAGGGGTTAATGACTAATTTAATGTTATCTTCACACTAACAGGTGAACAATATCTTCAAGATAAAACCAGGTACAATTATTACTTCGAAATTACTGTAAAATTGCATGCCAATGGTTCCATAAAATTAAGGGTTTCAGCCATTGCCAGACACAAACTTTAAGAACGTTTTGATAAACGTAGATTCACAACAATTGTTTCTCCATGCTAGTTCAATCTTTGTATAGGACGTGCATTCCTGCCGAAGCTGAACCAATACTAAACTCGAGTTCGTGTTATCCTTTGGTAAACTTTTCTCGTCCTTTTTGTAAAAATCATGGAATCACTTTACCCAACTACGTATATAACACGCCAAGCTATCAAAATTGGAAAAACGATGAAGGCAACAAGGACTATGACGGATTTTTGAAGCTGGGCGCATCACAAATAAGCCGCTTTTTTAAAGTAGATATCGCCATTGTTACAAAGTGCGTTCAAGGTGCCATCATAGGTTTTTGTCACTTTGTGTTCCCGAGTTGTGATCAAACCCAAAGCGTGTTTAAGGAGCAAAAGTTGTGTCGTGAATCGTGTCTTGAATTTTTGCATGACTGCCATAAAATAGGGAAACTTTTTGTGAAGTATTTTATAATTCGCTCCCCGGAGAAAGCGAAGCTCTACAGTTGCAAACTACAACCGTATAGGAATGCTGGTGACTCTCCGGAATGCTGGTATTACAATGGGCCCACAAACTCTACAGGTAACATTATAATTGGGCAGTGCGTAGAAGATGCGGTAACACACTGTCCGCTGAATTTATGGAGTTGGTAACACAGGAAAAAGCCATTAATGAGTTTTGAATGGTTTTTAAAGATTTACCATGTATACTATCAATGTAAAAACTAAACTCTAACCAATATAGGTTATTATAAATTTCCATATGGCAAATCGGTAAAAACCATCATGTTTAATGTTTATCATTAATTTCCTGGTAATTTACCAATTGGTATAACATAGCGAAAATCTATAATAATAAAAAATAATAACAGTTCAGTTTTTGCATTCAAAAATCCATTGATTGGAATTTAAATTTTTTCCTGTGTTGGTTGTGCTCTGTATAATTAGATATGGGTTATATAAAGTCAACCAGATTCGCTCTTAGTATATAAACATTCTAATTGTGCACTTTTCTAAAAAATCACTAGGCAGAATGGTGTTTCTTGGGAGTGCATATAATTATAAAGTGGTATATATTATTACTTGTGGCTCAATCAACCTTCATCGTACAGAGGCCGCGGAACCATTTCGAAAGTGGACTGGCATTGGCCAAAAGAGGCAATTTTGTATATTTTCAAAATCAAACGATTTTATGTCGTTCACGAGCCGAACGAAAATTTTTGAAAATATGGAGTCTCGATAAGGTCGGAAATGGCCTTTCCTGAGTCTTTACTACTGCAAAAAGGGCACTATCTTTCCAGCGAAAGATGTCGTTTATTCGTTCCTTAAATGGGGCACTTTAGCTCCGAAAAAAATGGCACTTTTCACTTTTAAAAAAGTGGGGAGGGGGGGGGGGGCACATGCCCCCATTGCCCTCCAGATTCCGCGGCCCTTGTAATCGTCCAATAATCGTATCTATTGCAACTTGTTTTTGCATATTTATAGATACATTTCCAGATCTAGAATGGACTACAACCACTAGTAAGCAACCCAAAGGTCAGTCCGAATCAAATTTATATTAACCTAATTAAATTTGGCAGGGGACAAAACATACTGAAGCGTTGGGAGGTAGTGGTCAATACATATGCCTTCCACCTTTGCGTCCAAGCTTCGATTCTAGCACTACGCAGCTGTTCAGTTTTGCTACTTCAATGAAGGAATGACCCATCTGGACTTCAAGGGAGACTGTTTAGAAATGATAAAGCTATCCAGTACACATGAAGTTTGATAATGTATAACAACATATATAATGTATAACTCTGTAAACACTGTTGTATCGCAAACCTAAGATAATAAATCCAAACTAATAGGCATCTTTCCAAACAGATTGTTTGTACTTAAACGGGAGCAGTTACCATGGCAACATATCAGTGACAGGTTCAAGTATTCCGTGTCAATCATGGACAGAACAATGTCCACATCGTCATACCATGAACAAAACATATCCTGAACTAAATAACGCTAAGAATTATTGTCGAAATCCTCAGAACTCTGGACAACGACCTTGGTGTTTTACCACAAATAAAAAAAAGAGATGGGAGTACTGTGATATCCCTACATGTATACCAGGTATAATATTGTACTGTAATACCCCAAGTGTATACCAGGCATATGGTAGTATTTTACTGTGATATATCTTAATGTATACAAGGCATGGTCATAGTAAGTATAAAATAACGACCGCAGTTTAGGTTCCAATTACCAGAAAAGGATTTAAACACTTAAGTGTGCTCTATTTTCAAACATGGATTGTATATACAGTACATGGTGGTGCACTAGTTCACCTTTGATCAATAGTGACTTTCGCAATTTACCACTAAGCTGCTGCGAGTTCTTATTTTTAGGTGCAAACAGTGGCATTTCACAGGTAATCGCCCTCATAAAAACGACACAAATATTCCCAGTTACAACTCAGGGATGCCAGAGGCGCCCGATTTCACCTTTGAGCTGCGCTCTTCGCAATTAGACCAGTTGAAAGGTAAATAAAATAACCAGGAACAGACTTTCAGGGAGATCAACTTAATCCAAATAGTCTGATTTTTAATTTATATATAGGACATTTTAACCAGACTGTTTTAGAGTACAACAACGAAAGCTCAATGTTTTTCTGCATGTAATTGTGATTCACATTATTATTGCAAACTACCTACCGACAATATATAGACACCGAACAATGTAGGTACCAAAGAAAGCTCAATGTTTTTTTGCATAGTTGATGGTAGTTATGGCAACTGGTCATTAAACAGTACGTGCAATGTGACTTGTGGCGAAGGTTTTGCAACATGGACACGGGAATGTAACAATCCTGAGCCAAAGTATGGTGGAAGAAACTGCAGTCATCTAGGAGAAGCTGATGGGTACAGACCATGTTCAGCAAAGCCTTGTCCTGGTACGTTCGATAGCTTTTTGAAATAAGTACAAAACGACATTTTTTGAGTACACGACGACATTTAATTTTCCTCGGTATTTTATATTGTTATCTATAGTTAACGGTGGTTACAGCAACTGGACTTTGAGTAAGCCATGCAGTGTTTCATGTGGTGATGGAGTGGAAATATGGCGACGTTTCTGTAATAATCCTGAGCCAAAATACGGCGGTCATAACTGCATTGGAATTGGGAACTCGACTGAGCTAAGAAACTGTAGCGAAAAACCATGTCCACGTAAGTCTAAAATGTGACCGAAAGTAAACTAACTTTTTTTTGCTATAATGTTCTCCCAAGAAATCTCGTTAAGATCATCCCTTTTTGCGTTTACAACAGGATGAAACCGTAGAACCTGGAGAAAACTTGAGCAGTTTGGTTTAGCTTATTTGAAGCACTCATATTATTAAACTTACTCCAAGTTTTCCTCTCAAAGGAGTTTTTACTTAAGAGTGCGCGAATATGTAGGCTGAAGGAATTTTAAGGCGGTTTTGTAGAAAGGTTATATTATTGCATGCGATTGAAATGAAATTCTAATTAGGGAACTGCATATTACAGGAATTAGACCCAACCACAGAGCTGCACTCACATGCACTAACAACTGTGATACCCACGCCCATGTTACCAAAACAAACACATTCAAATACGTTTTCAATATTCGTTCAAATATTTTCACGTTAAACTACTAATACCTTAAATTTTCGGTATGTGTAATATTTGGATGATTCTGAGAAGAAACGTTATGTACTGATCGTTATAGTAAAAATGCTCATTTTGGTCAACTTTTTTCGCTGTCAAAGTTTCCAGATATGATGTCATTAGATGAATTTTTTTGGAAAAACAAGGGAAAGCCAACTTGTGATTCATCTAATGACGTCATATGGTGAAATGGTATCCGCTTCTTAATTGTAGAGCAAATATTTCTGAACAAGATAACGATACATTTTTGCCTTCCTATATCATATTATTTTTTACAATCTACATCAAAGAGATGTATTTGGTGTCAATCGACCGAAGTATTTCAACACAGCACATGATGAAAACTATTTTAACGGCAATACCATGTAAACTTCCGTTTACAGAATTGTAATGCTATTTGGGATTTTGTTTCGGTGTCCGCCTGTTCTTATGAGAGGTGTCTGCTTATAAGAGGTCGCAAACGTATATGATTTGATGGGACTTGGGAGTGGTGTCCCCTATAAGGAGAGGCGTCCGACTGTCCGCTTGCAACAGGTGTCCGCAGGGAAAGGTGCGACTGTATTACTTCTTAGACGTACAAAGTTGTCGTTCAGTGTAGGATTATTATGAATGTTGTGTATATATTCGAGTGAGGCCAAAAGCTACTGCCGAAAGTAAAGCCTAAATTAGGCGGAAAATTTTAATTTATATTTATTTTTATAGTTTTATATATTTTAAATTTTTTATATATTTTTATTAATAGTTTTCAAAAATTTGCCGCCTAAGTTAGGCTTTACTTTCGACAGTAGCTTATGGCCTCACTCGAATACACAACATTGTTTCTCAGAATTAACAAAAGCACATACAAAAAATAATCTTTGAGATATAAATGGCACTTTAAGGCGATGCATAGTATTTTTATTCTGTATTTCTATACTATCAGTCGATGGTATCTACGGCAACTGGACAAAGACACTATGTAGTGTCACGTGTGGTCAAGGAGTCGAAATATGGACACGACAGTGCGACAACCCCCCTGGGAGATATGGCGGAAACTGTAGCAAAGAGGGGCCGAGTCGCGAAATTCGAACATGTAAATTGGAAGCTTGTCCAGGTAAGATCTGTGTCCAATGGTTATTAGTGATTGATAATTCAGTTTTGTCAAAATAGGCGGGTTTCCACAAAACTAGCCACTATCATGCAGCACATGGACCATGGTGTTTAACAAGTAGCTAATTTCAGATTGAGAAAATTATATTAATATATTTCTTTTCAATATGTTTAGTAGTATAGGTTTGTGGCAAGCTAAAAAGTTTGCTTGAACACGGTGGGAAACGAACCCGCTACCTCTAGTTTGCTAGTCGAATGCTGTACCAACTGAGCTACAAGGTCAAGTCGGTTTGAGTGCGTGATATTTCGGAACTCAGTCTAGTTCGTTCGATATCAGTATGTTTTTATGATCTGGAATTCTTGATTCTGGTGTTGTGCACTCGGGTGAAGATATATATTTGTGATATTGCTCTGATTCTGTCCCACCAAACAAGCTGAAATTAAAGTTGAAATTGCGGGTTCGATTCCCACCGAGGTCAAGCAAACTTTCGTTCAGTTTGCCCGGTGTGGATACATTCAGAGCAACATCTTGTACGTGACTTGAGTGCACGACACCAGAAATAAAGATTCATGATTCATATTTAGTAGTGTTGTTTTTGAAGATAAATAGGCAATATTGAGAAATAAATGTCTTTAATTTTAATTTTGTATCTTGCTCCAAATTAAAGTTTAATTTGAGTGTCATGTTTTTTCAAACTTGAGCAACATCTGCTTCCCTGTACGTAGACGGAATGTTTTAGGCGATAATAACTTAATTGAACTTCCCAGTACGTAGACGAAATGTTTTAGGCGATAATAACTTTGGAACATCAAGAGCGCTATCTTCTTATTTTAAAAAGTGTATCATTTTTGTTTATTATTTGTATGCTGGAATTATTGATTTTACTGACTTAGAGTTCGGCAAATCGCGCTTGTTTCTTCCTTGGAACAAACAAAACATTTCACGGAACGGATCACATGTCTAGCATGTGTGCCGGGTAGCTGAAATTATTTTATAAAGCTCTTAAAACTGGTGACTACTAAAGGTAAATTAAATTCAAAAGAAGCTAACTAGCGAGTCACTCAGCAAAATTTTCATTACTGTTGTCGCGATGAAAACGCATTCGATAAGTGAGGTCAAAAGAAGCGTTTTGCCATTCGAGTGAACAAAGATATTTTAAAAATTTCAGTCCTCTTCGACTCTCAGATGATTGGTATCACCGTTGCTGCTGCTCTTCTTGTGATCATCGTAACAGTAGCATGTTTTATTTTCTTTCGTCGAAGACGACGCCGAAAACCAGGTGAGGTCAAAATCTAATTTGATAATTAGTTAATCACAATTTTCTGATAGAGAACGACTTGATCCATTATGTACAAGCCTGGCCGCGCATCTTCCATATTTTTATCGATACTTATTCCTTTCTAAATTATCATTTATTTCGGACAATAAGTTTTTCCTGAATTCTTCCCGGTCCTTTATCATAACCGTTCGCAGGAGGGCAAAGTCTTGAAATTGCACTAGCTCCTGGATTCGATAGCGCGTACAAGGCGAGCGCTTAACCATCCGACTATTTAAGGAATTACTTGAAATCAACTGAAATTTATTTAATTAATTGGTATCTTTTCAGTATGTTTAAAGAACGAGGAATTTTGACTTTGTTTACTTAATATAAACCAGAGTGTGATTAATATAAACCAGAGTTTAATAATCTATGATTTTGTGTCGAAACGACTTCCCCCTGAAAAAATATCTTGAACATTTTCTGTAAATATTTCAACAGCACTATTGATTAATTCCATTGGATAATTATTTATAATAACATTCAGTTGCCTTGCAATTATGGCATCATCACGCCGAATCACTCAACCCTTCTGTTGAAATAGCTAACAAGCAAAATTTGAAAGATTGGTGCACGGTGAAGTTTTCTGAACATGAACATGAAATCGGCATCATGGACAATTTAAAGTTTATCGCATTTCCAGACCATATTACATTACATCACATACCTTATTGACATTCTCATTAACGGGCTTGTCAATGACAATTTACAATTTTACAGCAATAAATAATTTTATAATTAGATCTTTGTTAGTATATAAAATTGCAGGTTGAACTGACGAGTATGTGTAATATTTTCACTGATAGTTTTGTGCCATTGGGAACAGAAATTATCAAATTAGCGTCTGCTGAAATTCTGATCTACCTTTTAAACTCCCTAGGCTCTCTTTATTACGCCCGTTTGGACTTTTTACCGCAACGTTCCCGCGGTCCTCAACAACTAGAAAGCAACAATGCTTCAGGAGAAAACGCGAGTTCATCACAAGAGACTGGCACTTCTGGTGAATATCAAAACCTAACAAGTGAAGAGAAGCCAGCTCCAGGGCTCTCGCGTGGTGTGGTGAGCTACGGAAGAGATTACATGAACACAAGACCGGCGCGAAATTCAGGGTATGACAGACTTCAGATAATTCGACCATTGGCTATGGAGTGGCTGCGAAACGCGTGGGGGAATGTTGACGAGTTTGGTCGTCATGTTTATGACGTCATGCAACGCGTCCGCCATGTTTTTGTCCCATACCACAAGTTGGGCAACCCACAACAAGGTGATTCGGCCGGAAGTGGAGTGGGCAGAAGTAATAATACTTATAGTACAATGGAAAGACCCGCAGCAGTTATATTGCCCACTGAAAGTGAGAATACGTCGACGTCAGAAAATGTTTGATCTTTCAGACTATAAACACTAACTGGTCTTTCAATGACAATTAATTGACTAACCGGCAAATGATTTTGTTATTGACTATAGTGCAATGTTCTATATTTCCAAGATGGCGGCAGAACCAAGAGCAAACTAGAAAACAGTTTTGAGTAAATTGATCAGTTATAAGAACGTACTACATGTAGCTGTGGCATATCCTAACATTTAGTTTGAAAATTGTAAATTGGAAACTAAGAAAACAATGCATTCTTGCGAGACAAGAATCACAATAGTTTTGGGAAGAAAATTATTCCTGAATTTGTTAGGACATTTTCGCTTCCTTTTTGAAGCATTTATATAGTTAGAACTTCTGGGGCAGAGCTCCAGGAGTTTTTAGTTCAGTGGTTTGATAATCGTCGCAAATCCGCGTTTCTACGAATTTACATCTTTTTAAATACGATGAATTGCCACTTGCTTTTAATAATTAATGAATGCATGATTACTTGTTAGCTACTTGCTGATGTTAATAATGATCTAGCAGATATATTACAACCTGTGTTTATTGCTTTGTAATTTTATCTCATGCATTACTGAATTATATCTTATTCGAATTTTAAATCTTCACCTTAATTAAAGCCTTGTTTCCATATGTTTGCATATGTCGCAACGGTTGTAAAGATTGAGTCAACAGCCAAAATACAACAGTTTAGAATTGAAAATAGGCAGAGTGATTATAAATGCGTGGATAATACTTATGATTTATATGTGGTTTACAGGTAAAAACTATGATAATCTGGCCGTTGAGAACGATCGTGACTCTATCTTTACGACCGTTACGCGACCATATGGAAACCTGGCTAAACTAAACCGGTGTAACTTTATTCATATTAGATAGGTCTATCAACGGTCTTGTTCGCCTGTTCTCCCTAGATCTAGAGGTCCAGTAAGAGCCACCCAATATATTATTCCAGTGTTACTACAAGAGAGATCTTGTACTTTATGGGGTTGCGATTCATCGATCTTTATTGACTCATTGTTTCCACGTGAGGAAACTATATGGCGAGAAATCCTACGGTGTTTGGAAGATTTTTACAATGTAGGAAACAAGTCGGAACAGTGTTAGGTCGCTCCGTACTAGAGGTGTGAGTCGGATTGGATTGGCAGCTTTGAATGTGAAGTTTGGTCCAGGCTCTGAATCCGATCCGAAGCTCGAAAACGAAATTCGATGTGATTCAATTAGAATAATTCATCTTGTGATTTCTTAAAATTATAAATTTGAAAAAAGCCGAAGTGAAATTATAGATTAATCATGTTTTTGCGAGTTTAATGACGTTAAAAAACAAGATCTGACATATAGCCAGTAGCAAAATCAATCCCGAATCCAACAGAAAAACAAACAAAATTCTATCCGAACACGTAAAATTTTGACTGGATTCGCACACCTCTACCCCGTGCCTATATGACAGGTTCTGAAAATGACAATAAACTATCGAAATCATCTTTCTAAAAAGCGAGTCATAAACACCGACCCCTTTTGTTTTAGAGAGCAAATCACCAACACATGTCCGCATGGTACTTACTGATAATTCTACCCCTATACAGCTCTGTCTTGCATAATTCAGTGTTGCTGATTTCACTTTTGCATATCTCATTTTAAGGAAACGATGACTTAGCATTCTTAACATACAGGTAAACAATTCATATTTTAAATCACGAATAATGTCCATCATGGAAAAGTAATACTAAAGATATTTGTAAGAAAATAACAGCAGGAAGTTCTGCTCTCCGTCGTGACAAACCTTTTGTTCAGAAAGATACACGTACTTCAATATACAATGCAATTATTCATCCACACTTCGATTATTGTACGTGGTGAAGTGTGGGATGTACTTGGTGAAACACATTCAAAATGACTTCAAAAACTCCAAAGAGCTCCTTGAGTTATCACGAGTATGAGCAACGATATTGATCATTCTATTGCTTTACATGCCTTGGGCTGGGAAGCACATAAGTTGATGAGAGAAAAGTCAAAACAAAAGTGAGGTGACAAATCACAAAGTTTGGGGCATTTCCAGTAGTCTACACAACCTCGAACTAATAACATGAAAAATAGTTTCATGTGCGACGGTGTTCGTGTATATGGAACTATATATTCCAAAAGAAATTAGGGAGTGCAAATCCCTATCATGTTTTCGAAATAAAATTACTACTCGCATTTTTTGATTAATACATATCCTAAAATAACTTTTAACAAAAACCTGTACATATGTAAATATACTTCTAATTATTTTACTTAGACTTAGTTGATATCATATTTTGTAAATAGCTTAAAATATTATATTTTTTGTACTTCCTTTTCTTGCACGCCCCCTGTGGAAATCAGCTTGGGTTGACAGGGTTAGCGTGGGTAAATAAAATCTTTCTATTGAAATTCGAAATCTATTAAAAACCTGGTATTTTTTTATATTGATTACTACGCTTTTATATTAATTAAATACCACGTTTTTAAACGATATCCTATAAATCTTAAACTGTTCCTCACATGTTTACAATCCTAATCGCCACCCTAATGCTATATGCCAAAAATTTACATGGTAATTTGCAAAATGTACATTCTTTCAACAATGGTTAATTAACCCCACCCTACTTTTCAAATAAGCCTGAATTTAATGCCGTATTGAGGAATATATTTTTTTAGTTCATGTATACCAGCAGAAGAAGAGCCTGTATATACTGTCCAGGGTGACTGTCAACCTGTCATCAGACTGGAAAAACCATTTTGTGAACATTACGGATATAAACTTGATAAATATGTCAATGTGACTGTGTACTTACAACAGTTTTGGAATGACCGTTTGTGGCATTTACAGGAACAATACCACCAAGTATTATTTGAAGGGCAAAATGTTTCAGCATCGTGCATGGACCAAGTTCGCTTCGCTGGCTGTTACTATACGTTTCCAGGGTGCGATCGCAGCACAAGAGTATTTAGACCAAAGCAATTTTGTAAAGAGTCGTGTCTTCATTTTACAAATGAATGTAGTGCGTCTTTGAAACAGTGGATAGATGTATCCTCTTCATTCTATCCGGGAAAAGAAGCCCTGTTCAATTGTTCGAAAAAACCAACAAGAAATGCCGGAGACTCTCCTGGGTGTCTCTATTATCACAGGAAAAAAAGTTTAGAAAGCGAAGGTATGTTGGTTGGTCATTGGTCATTGGGTCGCTAAAATATCCGGTCCTCTGTCGGGCGGGGGGGGGGCTGTTCATTACGAGGTTCAGTCAGTCCTTCGGTCGCTCATTATAATACTTAATATGTCTAAATACTACTTTATCTTGTAGATTGTCTGTACTTAGACGGCAGCGGTTACTATGGCAACATATCTGTGACAGGCTCAGGTATTTCTTGTCAGTCATGGACAGAACAATGTCCTCATCGTCATACCATGAACGAGACATATCCGGAACTAAATAACGCCGAGAATTATTGTCGAAATCCTCAGAACTCAGGACAACGACCTTGGTGTTTTACTACAGATAGACATAAGAGATGGGAGTACTGTGATGTCCCAAAATGTATACCAGGTATAAAGTAATATTGTACTGCGATATCTCTAAACGCATACCAAATATACAGGGTGATTACGAAATTATTTTTACACGGGGCTTCAGTGGGGCTATGGCTGGAGCAAGCGCCTTTCACTACTGAGATTGTGAGTTCGGTTCTCGCTCCGGATCGGACTGAAGACATTCATGGGAATAGAGTCAGCCCACGCTTGCTCTTCCAGAAATCGTGGGTTTTTCCGGGTATTCCAGGTTCCTCCCGCAGGGAATATTAACAGGATGGGTTGGGATAAGCTGCCTAATTGACCCTTCCATCGTTGCTGTGCTCCGTAGTCCGTGATCTGATATGATTCATAAGGTGGCTGCCAGAGCCGCCCGTAGAAGGCCTTCGACTCGACGAGGTTAAGCAATGTCCTTCACAATTCAGCTTAGCTCCTAGCTCCGTTGCCAGTTAAGGACCGGTCATAAAGTATTTACTAGGGGGTGTGGAGTATATTTTTGGGGGGTACGAAAAAAACCCAGAACCTCTGGAGGGGGGTGGGGGTGGTACGGAAAAGACAACAGAACCTCTAGGGGGGTACAAAAATCTTAGTACTATAGGTACGGAAAAAAATTACATTTTTCTAATTATTGTTGAATATTGAATGTATTTGTGCCCCGATACGATTTTTAAATCGTTTTTTAAAAGTTTGGAAATAGTGGCCATTCGATAGTGGCCATTTTGAATTGTTTAATTTTCACGAGCAATGACTACTGAGACCAGCATTCCTCGCGGGCATCAAGCCTTGTGACGCCATTATGCATAAGGCCTAGGTCTATTGTTTTATTATACTTATTATTAAATCAACACAAAGTATATATGTTTCAGTCTGATTCGATGTCAGGTGATAAGTAGGATTCAGTTTCCGTGGAACGTTTGGAGTACAAATCTGATACATCTGAATGGACCATTTGCATTATAGACTAAATTTTGATCTAGACAAAAATTTCATCACAGCATGAAAGAGCATCCCAAAATTAGTAACATTCCAAAGTTTCGTTGCGAAATGTTGTAAAATGCGGATAATATAGCCTTGCGAAATTTGCAATTTTCAGTCATTTTGTATTACAGACGGGAAATTGATGCCCCAACACCCGATTGGGCTGTCAATTTCCCGTGCGTAATACAAAATGACTGAAAAACGGCAAACTTCGCAAGGCTATATTATCCGCATTTTACAACATTTCGCAACGAAACTTTGGAATATTACTAATTTTGTGACGCTCTTTCAAGCTGTGATGAAATTTTTGTCTAGATCAAAATTTAGTCTATAATGCAAATGGTCCATTTTCAATGACAATGCTAGCAAGCTCACACCATTAGAACCTGTTAATGATCCAAGAAGGGGG
>CACRXK020010699.1:0-17311 GCA_902702795.2 Paramuricea clavata | reverse complement strand
TATGCAAAATGTCATTTGATTTGAGCCAGTAATAACTGAGCTATGCTTCAGTTTACTATTCATTAGACATACTTACCCTACCAATGACGTCACACGTTGTGCTGAATCAGCAATTTATATTTTGCACATTTTTGCGTATAACTTCGGAACCAGATGAGATAGAATAGAGCAGTAAACGGCCAATCGGCTTATTTTTTCATGCTCTTTCAGATAAAGCAATAAAAAATTTTATTGCCATTACCCTTTAGCTATACAACAATGAATTTCCGAAATACGTACTGTAGGTATGTTTAAAACTTTGCATTTTGTGAGCTTTGATTTAATGCAAAATTTAACCTGACGACGCTTCGTAAAATGTTTTGAAATGTTAATTAACTACACCGCTTTTACCGATAAACTGTTTTTACTTAATTAATGCAACAAAATAAGTTCAAATTGTTGAGTGCATGGTCTCAGTTAATTACATGATGATTTTTATTCATACATTTCTATAAAATATATAATTTTAACGTGCATATCAAATTTTCCGCTGTAAGTTTAAGCAATGACTTAGCCTGCGAACAGGCTCTCAAGCTGAATTGAGAGCCTGCATCGATGACTAATGAATTTGAATATCTGCGTCTCAAATCGTGACGCGAAATTCTCATTGGTCAGATGCTATAATTTATATGTTTCCGCTGAGCTCTATATATGTCAACTGCTGAACTATTGACTCATACTTGACTCAAAAATTTATACTCTCATAAAATGTTTTACTCTAAAGATTATTTAGGTTTTTATTTCATTTTATGTTCTTGCAAAGCTTGACTGTTGTGTCTTGATAATTTATTATACTCTAGAATCATGAAAATATAAATAGTTGTCGAATAAAATTCAACAAACAAAGCCTTTGTTTACATACGGACTGTACCGCATCTTTAAAGTGCCTATGCGACAATTTTTTTTATGAATGAATTGCAAAGTTCATGTAAAATCATAATATAACTTGTTTTCTAAAACTTTGTATTCTCTCCTGTATGTCAAGATTTTCGACTTTGTTTGATATACAAATGTGACTTGAATGACGTCACACTGCATAATGAGTTTTTAGAAAGAAAACGTTTCCTTGCCAAACATGTAATAATTCCACTGACATTGAAAGTGATATACTTTAAGAGCTATCAAAGCGATCATTTCGTCTGTAAATTTGAGATAATGAGAATTTTAACAAGCTACAACACAGTCTTCTGTAAAAGCATTATGCAGTGTGACGTCATTTAAGTCACATTTGTATATCAAACAAAGTCGAAAATCTTGACAAATAGGAAAGATTACAAAGTTTTAAAAAACAAGTTATGTTATAATTTTAAATTAACTTTGCAATTCAATCATAAAAAAAATTGTCGCATAGGCACTTTAAAAAGAGTTCAAGTAGTTAATGATTATTATACAAACTCTGCATACAATTTTTTTGTCTTTTAAGTGTTTATCACTACTTTCTGTCGTCTTCAGCAAACATCCAGCTGCATCTTCAGAGCACTTTTTCCTTTATATTACCGAAAGTGGCAAACATGCTGGTTTCAAATAATGTTCTTCTCTTTTCAGTTGTCTTTAAATTCATTGCGATGATTATTGGAGTTTTGGGAAATATCACAGTCATAATTTATGCAATTCTCTTGAGCAAAGAAAAGACAGCGACATCTTACTTGGTAGGAAACTTGGCACTAGCAGATCTTCTCGTGTGTTTAACATTTTATCCAATATCGATCATTGAGTTTATACTGACTATATTAAACATTGACAGTGATCAGGATCTATTTTGTAAGTTACATCCTTCTACCATCTGGACGTTGCTGTTTGCTTCAGTGGCTACACTTCTCGCGATTACTGTTGATCGGTATTTATATATTGTAAAACCTCTGAAGTATCCACTGATTGTGACCAAACGACGAGTTTTTCTGGCTATTTCGGGAATTTGGTTAGCTGCCTGTTGTCTTTGCACTGTTTTACTAGTTAGTTTTGCGAGATTTGACTCTGCACTAAGAAGTCTTTGCCACGCAGGTGAATATACGTATTTGTTATTGAAGACCTTTGTTTGTTATGTTCCACTTGTTTTAATCTTTTTTCTCAATTACCGAATTTTCAACGTCGCACGGAAACAACGAAAACGAATCTTGGTTGAAACAACGCGGGTAACCGTTAACATTTCCAGCGAACAATCGTCCAAAAAAATGATTGGTATCATGCGTCACCTCGTCGGTTTCAAAGCAGCAAAGACATTTGCTATCGTTGTCGCAGTGTTAGCATTCTGTGTCCTTACTCCAACTGTGGTTAGCAAAGTAATAGAAAATTATTGTGAGTCATACCGTCTGATGTGGTACACTGTGTTTCACTACGACTTTTATGGAATGAACTCAATTGTGAACGTTTTCATCTATGGGATGAGACATATCAAATACAGAAGAGCTTATGGAAATATTCTTTTAAAATTACTTCGCTGTAATAAACTCGCAAACTGAGGGTTTCCACTCTCACTCTCAGCATAGACAATCCAGAAGACATGCACGTCTTCTGGATTGTCTATGCTCTCAGAAATTAGCACCAGCTAGGTTTTTACAGCCCCATCTCAGCGGTTTAGGACTTTAGCATTCCATTATCACCTAGCGCACCACGTTGTTGTTATCATCATTACAAAAGCTCTCTTGTGTTGCATGTATTGGCTTCTCATCAGTAAACTCAGTTTATTCCTTATTACTGATTGGCGCAGTGCTTTTCCTGGTCAACCGCATTTTTGCGGATGCGCGCGATATGTACGTGCGTAGCCTATATACTGAAGGTGCATAATGGTAACATATTATTCATGTATTTCGGTCAGACTTTACTTAGCAATAACGTGTTCTATTACCATATGTTGCACATTCAATTTAGGATAATTTTAGCAACTTCTACATAAAAAATTGGGGAAACCTTGCAAACGAAGATAAAAAAGATCAAATATAATTAATACAAAGAGGACAAGGTGCTTGTTCAATGGAACAGCATTTTAGCCTTACAAATATTTAAAATACCATCGAAGACGCCAGACGGGAAAAAACGAGTCTGTGCGAACCAGTATATCAGATAATATTAATTTGTGCATTGCAAGAACTCGAATAATTTAATTTCGCATCGCGTTGAATAGGCTTACAACAAATTAGGAACACACTAGTTTTATATTTTCGACATCATCGTAAATATATAGGAAACTAAGATATTTGATTTGGCGATAATTGCATTGACTTATCATAATGATCAAGGTTGATATGCCAGGCAGTCGTATATATACTTGAAATATAGCACAGGTATGGTTGGATCACATGCATTCTCGTCAAAATCCGTCCATATAATTCAACAATATTTAAGAGCAGTCCATGCAATAAATAGATTATACATGTCCTTGCAATCGAAGAACAACTCGCAGTCAATAGTTAATTAACTATATATTCTGCATTTATAAGAACTTGCAAAGAGGTAAACTAAAAATTCGGCAATACAATGATGGGCTTTGTTTTCCACTCGATTCAGCTAAATTTGAAAGAACTATAGCATTATTTCTACTATATTTCTAAATGTAAGAATATGAAGTTATAACAGATAGCTAAAATTTAGTTATTAAACTTATATTAAAGATAGAGAAATATAATTCCACCTAAATTTGAACCATATAGACAAGGATATTATCGGAATTCATAATTAGAATTGTTTAACAAATAAATGTTAGAAATTGTTACGAAACCAGACATAGTACCACCGCGCGGTGCCCTACAGTATACCGACTGAAAACAAGTGCACGCCAAGCGAATTAACAATAATATGTGAAACAGTCTCAGAGGAATATGGCACAAAAAATACTTTGTCTCATTTAAGAGAACTATTCAAAAAATGGAGAAAAAAAATTTACAGCTTCTTCAAAAGTTGTCTATTTTTTAGGACTGTTCGGTATACCGATATACCGAAAATATCGGTATTAAATCAATATCGGTATATCGATACCGGATATTCAACCATACCAATATACCGAAATTTCCGATATACCGGAATTTTTCGGTATACCGTGTTAAATTTATCAACTATACGGCGAAACCATAACCTTTATTTACTATACTGAATGGCAATTCAAAGAACTTTCTACAGCAATGATTTAGAATTTCCACTTCAGTGAGATTTTACACTGAGTACGTGTCGTTCGAAACATGTTCGAAACAGCTTCGAAATTATCGTTTTCCCTTTTAGAATTACTCAAAATTTCCTTCAAATTTCCATTAAAGAATTTTCCTTTATAATTATCAAAGGAAAACCGGTATACCGATAATATCGGTATAATTTTTTCGGTATACCGATACCGGAAATTTCTCATACCGAACATTCCTACTATTTTTCACCATAAATTAGAGTGGATCGATATCGCAAATACCGAATACCGATATACTGCCATCAGAATACCGGTAAATATATACCGGTATTTTTAACGTGCTTTTTTTTAAGCCAAACTGAACTGCTGACCGTCGACAAAAATCAAGTTTTGACAAAATATTAATGTGGCACATACTGTTATTAGTGCAAATATCACAAGATTCGCATTATCAAGCTATGTTAACGGCGCTAAGCGGCAATTATTAGTAGGCCGCCGATTGGGCGTCGAAGTGTTGAATCTGTGAGTATTAACTTTGCTTTCTAAACGTGATTGTAAGCAAGTTTGACTTGAAATAGCGTTTCAATTCGGTATTAGGCTGCAAAATACCGAAATGTCGGTATATCGGTATTTTTAAATTGTCAATATCGCCAAACCGGTATCTAAACAAATACCGGTATACCGGATATATCCGGTATATCGATCCACTCTACCATAAATCAGCGAGCTGTGCGCCATCTTGGAAGTAGTGTGCATGTTACGTCTCAAGCACGGTCATCCAAACATTTTCCCCAGATATGCTATGGGCCTGGTTATTATGAGCCCCAAATAATACTTTGGTCATTATTTCAAATACTAAATTGATAATTGTTATTTTTGTCACCTGGGAGTGGATTGGTATGGCTAACCCTGTCCTCTGATGTCATCGGCAAAACCTCCGTCAATGAGATCAAAACATAGAGATTACTATAGAGAGCACTCGAAGATTGCATACCTCCGTCAACAATTTTTGAGTATAGGTCCATAAGTTCCATACAGACTGGACGCGATTTGGCAACGCGACGCGAATTTTCAATTTTCAATGACATTTAACTTCAATATTTTTCTATGTTTTTTAAATATTCGGAACTACTTAAGCAATTTTAACTATTTGGTCTGCATATCTTGTAAAACATTTATCCGTTGACGGTTTTAATTGTTTTTAAAAAAATGAAAATTCGCGTCGCGTTGTCGAATCGCGTTCGGTCTGTATGGACGTTTTAAGTTATACACTGCACGGGCTAATTACACATTCTGCTTACTCAACAACGGAAAAACAACTTACAACGGAAAATTTCGCACCCAATTTACATCCAAATTTCACCAAAATTTAATCAATTCGGTCCTTGGGCAATTTCCATTAGTCGCTCATATTTTTGTATTAATATAGTTGACCTGCATCTAAGGACGAAAGCGGACTTAAAGCCTCATTAATATCATTATCGAGAAGTATTAAGCATAAGCAAAATCGCTGAGTTGAGCTCCCGGGTTGGGAGCTGTTTACATGATCCCGCTTTGCCGGGACGAGATGTGAGGCGGGATGATTTTGACGTATTGGAATAAGTTTGGAATATTTTTCTAGTGATAGATTACAGTATAATTGTAAACGAAAGGTTGTTGAAGCAGCAATGATAATCTTCTTGAACTACGAGATATTCTCTAACAACATTTGAGTTTTTTAACCGTTGTTTGAAAGTTCGTTTAAGCCTAGTCATTTATTTCAATACACCAAAATTATCCCGCCTTCCGTCCCGGCAACAAGTGTTTACATGGAAGAAAACGTCCCGGTTGCACAAACCCGCTTGGCGTTAACCTCGGGTCGGTGGATAGGGCATCGCCACCCCCCCCCCCAAAAAAAAACCCCACAAAAGTTGTATTCCCGTGTTTATCCAGTTTAATACGCTCTTTGAATTAACTGTATTTATTCATTATTTGGGATATTTTGTGGACGAGTGAATGATATACATAGCTACTTCACTACTTCATCTTGTATTTAGTAACACTAACAGACAATACTATCAGTCTATTTGTTGATTGCACATAGCAGAACGACAGTCACTTCAGATATTTTTAAAATATATCAAAGTACCGAAAATATAATTAGGTGCATATAACTGATCCATCATTAGTAATAGTTGTACTACAGTCGAAGAATGTAATGAGTGGACAGTTGGCAAAATTGTTGTCTACCAGTTTAATACAGTAAGAACCATCCATAAAATGCAGCTTAGCAGTATCAAACAAGTGAAAGTTGGCCGCAGTATTCCCATGCTATGCATACAAAGTATTGTACATTATATCAACATATACTCGAGAATAGTTATCCAGCTAAACATGTATGTCAAAATTATCACATCTTCTGGTTTTAAATCAACAATTCTGATGGATTTTGTGCAAGGACAGCTTCGGGTTCCATTTCGCTTTGGCCGATGCTTGCCGGAAGTACACTTATTTACCAGAAGTTGCCGTCTCCTCCGCAGGCTCTTCGATCTTCGACTACGCGCGCGGCTCGACACAAAATGGGAAGGAAAAAAAAGGAGCCGAATTTATGACCTCGGTGTCGTACCGACCCGAGGTAATAATCTGCTTATATATAAAGTTGCTTCATAGGTCGCATTAGCATATACTGTATTCACTAACATAACCAATCAGATCTTGGATTTTGATGAAAGAACAAATGCATAAATGAATATAAGTCCTTAGATGCAGGTCAACTCTTTGAACATGAAGAATTGACATTAGCAAATCTCAAATCTGCTTGTGTCACTCACTTTAACATGCCTCCTGGAATGTGTGATGTTCTTGTTTCACACAAGGGGCTGTCGTGCACTAAGGACAAGGTATTATTTTATACACTATATACTGTAAATCAATAAATTATATATAATTATTTAATAAATTGACTACATGAATTAACCAGCATTTATAGTACAGCAAACAGCAGCCTCGTTTTCGTTTATGTGAGATTAGTTACATCCAAGCCTCTTTTTCTATTGAGTTTATTTAATTTCAATTTTTTAAATTAAAGACCATGTCAAGTCCCTAATGTAAACAAATCCTTTGTTTACATTTTGAACTGCTATATTTGTAAAATAAGACAATTACTAACTGAATATCTAACACTTTTCGGGTTCACAATTGTAAATGAATATTAATAAAACTAGAGTACGTTTCAATTCAAAAAAGTTTGAAAGATGCAAAATTCGAGCAACGTTTATATCTGTGGGTCCCCATTTGTTATGAGCAGAACTGATTCGCAGAACGGACTTGACATGGTCTTTAATTTTTTTTAAATCTTTTTTTGTGTTTTTAATTTTTTTTTTGTATTTTTAATTTTGTTTTTCAATTTCTTTTAAATTTTGTCAAAAGATTTGAATGAGAACTCTGGGCCACCATACTATTCTGATATTGTGTAGACTAGATATTATGCCCATAACAAAACTGTAGAATAACAACAGTACAGCATTACCATATATTACGGTCATGATAAGCTGTTGCTTGTAATATTTAAAATATCAAAATCAGGATCACTCTCATTAGGCTAGTCCATTTATAAATGTCGAGTGGAGTACTGGATCCAAATGTACTAATTTTCATGCAAAATTTGCCGGTGTTTCCCATAGCCTCAGCAAGCCTCCACAGAGGATTGCAGGCTCAGGGTACGAGATTGGTGGCACGGCCAAAAAGACCCTGGGTACGAGGATGAGTAATTACCAAGAATTTTCAATTACTAAAATCTTCCAAAAATGATGGAAAATTACCAAAAGTAATTTTTATAACCAAATGCTTCACAATGCTTCCCAGCTTTTTCTGAAATCTTGTCTGGATCATCAGGGCCAGGGGCCAGTTGCATGTTCAAAGCTGGATTAACGCTATAAACCCTCGGTTAAAATTTAACCTGCTGTTTTAATTTATGCGGGCCCAGAAGTTTAAGTTTTGAAATAAACAGACGTGCAGAAATACATAAACCAAAATAATGGTCCAATGGGTTAAATTTTAACTCATTAAAATAATTTGATTGTCCATTCAGAAGAACGGGCCACTACGCCTACGTGTCAGCTAGCCAGTATTTCTATAAAAGGGCACCTGCATGTAATTTTATACGGCTAAGATTTGTAAATAAATATTATAATAAAGTAAATAAATAAACTACAATATTAAAACTTCAACATATATGATAATTAATTTACAAATTACAATCTACATGTCAACACAGACTAAATAAAATTGTAAAGCCCAGTAATTTGTTACACGAGAAAGTTTTTATTAAATATCAGAATATAAAACGACACTTACATTTCTTCCCCATCTTGTCCAAACATGAAATCCTTTGTCATTTTTCAACACTTGAATACGGTAAAATTTATCTGATTTTCCATCAACAAAGTTTAGTAAACAATAATAATCTTGAAACACTTCGCCTTTGCCTAGCTTGCAATGGTCATCCATGTTCATATGGTTAGCACTATTTTCCATCCAGCAAACTGACCTGACGTCATTTTCGGAAGATAGAAGAGTTAAATGGCTATGTAACTAACCCAAACCCTCTACCCCTACTCTAACCCCAACCGCAACCCTAACCCTAACCCTAACCCTAACCCTAACCCTAACCGAATTAATAAAAATTTTAAAAAAACCGACTTTATAAAATCGATAGGGCGGTTTGCTGGATGGAAAAGTGCTAACCAGAAATCAGAGCTGCGAAATCTGGATTTCAGGTGTCAAGTGTGGTTGGTTTTTGCGCATGCTCGGAGCCAAATGCCGTTGAAAAAGTATCCAAAATTTACCAAAAGAGGCCAAACAAAATGGAACACTGTGAACAGTCCAAAAAAGAAGAAACCAAAACCCAAACTTTTTTCTAGCGGCCAAACAAAGAAGCCAATTAGCCATTTCCCAATCGAGCAAAGGACTGTGTCATGGACTGTGTCTAGTTGATGTTTGGAGGGACAACATGTTATAGTGAGCGAGCTGAATATATATTAAAAGATGCCTTATTATAATTGCTGCACAATTAATAGCCCGCGTGCAGGCCCAAGGGAACTGATAGTGGGCCTGCAAGCAAGGCCCGGTATTTTGTAAAACGCCCCTTTTCATAACACGCCCCATTCGCGCGTCAATTGTCAAAAAAGAACCAATGACAGCAACCCAAATATTAACAAACAAACTCGCATTAAAATGTTGCGGGGTTTTCTCTGCTTTAATATTCAAAATAGAAACAATGTGTAAATGCCTGTGTTAAAACTCCAAAAAAACAAGCAACACAGTCAGTAATTGCCAAATTTACAAGTGCTCATTTTCAACTAAAATCGGAACAGGCAAATTAAGACGAATTTCAACAGAAAACCAGTCTCAAACTTCAAATCGTGAGGGAAGTCGTGCGACCACATCAGCATTTATAATGTTGCTTCGCTGTCGCCATATTTGTTATAAATAAATTGTCTCACTTATCAGATCGTGTGTGCAATTCTTGTTGGCGGCGGAAAGTACGAAATTTATTTCAGTTATTTCATTTGGTGAGAACTCTACAAAAGAAGAGAGCGTTCAGAGTCCAGATCGTTTCGTTTCAAACGGCAATTTAATACCGACTTCTCTTTTGCTCCCTCAGCGAAGCCTTGTAAATCGCGAAGTATTTTGAATAGGCTTACATGCAACTGCATCTCAACATCAACCAAAAGATAATTTTCTTGAGGAACATATAACGTATCAAGTCTGTTTGAAATTAATGAAACTCAAGTAAAGGTTACTATAGTTTTATACCCCATTCGTAATAAATGTTGCTATTCCAACACCTCACGACAAGCAATCCTCATTGGCATAACGGCAAAAAATCTCTTCCTTCAAGTAAACAATAAACAGTCTGTTCTTGTTCCACTTGTAATCGAAAAAAGTGATCAATTTTCGAATTTTAAGCTTATCGAGAGCCTTTGTCTATGCCTTGTGATGAATCACTGACCTAATTATAGAATCCAACAGCAAACAGCCAATCAGAATGCCGCGTTCGTGGGCGAACGCGGAAAGTACAAAATACCGGGCCTTGCTTGCAGGCCCACTATCAAGTTCCCTTCAGCCTGCTCCCTTGGGCCTGCACGCGGGCTACACAATTAATAACTTTAGGAATGTAGGAAAACTTCCTAGATACTGTCAGTGCCGTACCGACCGGGGGGTGTGGGGGTGTAACACCCCCCCCCCCCAATAATTGCTCATGTGGGCAATTTCAGGTAAATCCAGGTAGATTTGCAGAAGAATTTCAGGTAGTGCACACAAATTCAGGTAATTTCTGGGCCCAGAGAAAGTTAATATACAAAAATAATTGTGAATTTGGAAAAGAGTGAGGTAAATTTACAAAAATTTTAGAAAATTATACAAAATTTTTGGATAAAATATTTGATGTCCGGAAAAATTTTGGGGGGCTACGAAAAAGTTTGGTATTGGGGGGGAGGTCATCGTCGTAAAAAAATTTTCAGTTAAAAAACCCATTTTTTCAGGTAAATTTGGAAATTTTGATACTTTCAGGTAGATTTAACAAAACACCCCCCTGAAGCGAGTCCCTCGGGACGGCCCTGGATACTGCATTCAGCATATTGTTTATTTGTTGTCCCTCCAAACATCAATTAGACACAGTCCTCTGCTCGATTGGGAAATGGCTAGCTAGATTAGCCCAATTTTCAATTTCCATGTAGACCTTATTTGCGTGTATGGTGCGACTATGTAATGCACGCGGGGAATGTTGGGAGAATTAATACTGTGAGAATACGAAAGAAGCGTGTAAAACACGAAGCGCAGCTAGGCTGTAGCCGTCGCGTTAGTGGCCGTTCTGGACTGTCGATGAAATGCAATTAAAATGATCCGTGCACTGTTTATTTATGCTATTCATACATGTTACAGATTCGTACAACTTCATTCGAAAAAATTTCCAAAGGGTTCAAAATTTTCCGAGACGTTACATTTTCACTCTGCCCTAAAGTCCGTAAGGTAAACAAACGCTTTGCATGTTTATATTTCGAACTGCTATATTTTTAAAATATGATATACTAAACGAATATCTAACACTTTTCTAGACGTTTCAATTCAAAAAAGTTCAAAAGATGCAAATTTGGGCAATGTTTATATCTGCGGGTCCCCTGTTATGAACAGAATTGATTCGCAGAACAGCACCGTTAATATTTTTTGCATTTTCGACTATTATCTTAATTATTTTTGGCTCTTAAATTTATTTCTCCCATCTTGTTTCTCAACTTACGTTCATAATTTGACCAACTTAAATTTTATTGGAGCCCCCGCGGCCCCGCCCATGGCACTAACAGAAAACAGTTCTGCTTATGACGATTTGAACTTCTAACAATATGTTTTTAATGTTATTGTTTACATTATATTTTATTCCTAACTTAACTATAAAACATAACTCTTGAGTTTTAACTCATTTATAATCAATATCTTAGCATATTATTTATTGTCTAAGATGCAGTGGCGACGCTAGCCATGGCAGCTGGTCATGACTTGCTAATAAACACGCAGACAATACATTTTTAAAAGTCGGGAAAAATGGGAATGATTAAACATTTGCACAGCATGACCTGTTGCTATGGCTAGCTTCGCCATGTAATTATGTACTAACATTACATATTAACTGCAGTTATGTCTTTAGCACCAAAATACTGACCAACAAATTGACAATAAGAACAGTCAGTGTCCTGCCCTACAGAGGGGGACTGCGGACAATCAACAATTACTCATGTCCATGTGGCTGCAGTCAGTGCCCCACCTACCCACCCAGGGGCAAGCTGTGCTAACATAAAGATTGCAACAGGATTAAACTTCTGATCTCCAACAAATATATCGACTGATGGATACATAATTGGTTGCAACCACTCATAAAATTTTCGTGAATCTTCATACTTCCATTGTTCATCTTGATGAGGAAAATCCATCCCAAAAATACTGTTCAGACATGGTTTTTCGTCTGTATCATGGTCTTCATCATCCTCGTCATAATCAACGTCAGAATCATCAATGTTATGTTCATTTCGCGGAATGTGAAAGTGTAATTTATTTTCTCTTGGGTTGCTAGAATAGTATTCATTTATTTCTGGATGAAAATGGAAAACTCCATCCACCAGTTCTAGCGGTGTAGGTAGTTCCTTTTTGTCCCAAGGAAATATAACGGCACAAATTTCATCTAGCCCTTCGTTGGCTGAACATTGGTTACCTATAATGAAATGGTTGCCAATATTTCGAAGGATTTTGTAGATGGAAATTTTGAGTGTGAATTTTACACATTTGTTTGGATCTATCCCTCTGGCACGAATCGAACTTGCGATATTAGTGCAACGCTCTATAATCAACTGAGCAACATTGGCGTCACCTTAGTACATATACATCTCAAACTCATTAATAATTCATGAGTAAATTAGCGGTGGAATTTTAAGGAATTATCGGTGGAATTTTAAGTATAACCAATCAGATTTCATGCTGTGATCACGTGCTTGTATTTATTTGGCAACATGGCGTCTACAGTTCAATCGTGTGCGGAGTATACCGATGTACATCGGTATGTCAAACGATTTTTATCGGCCGACTAAAATCGCATCGTGTGCGCCAGGCTTTAGTGTGTTGCACCGGAATCACAGGGCCGCAGGTTCCATACCTTCCAGAGGGCCTATTGTTACAATTTTCGCAAATGCTCCTGGTCAGATCTGATCAATGTGTAAAATTTACAATCCGAAAAGTCCATCTACAAAACAAACCCCTCAACAATTAGTTCTATCCAGTGAGATACCAAAAATCCTAACTGAAAAGCAGCCTTCATATTTTTTTACAAAAACGTGAAAATTTAGTCCCCAGCCTGTATTTGCCCCACCCTCGCCTTCTAATAAACCCGCAGCCGAGAGCCAAGGGGAAAAATAAGCGCCCAAGGGTGGGGTAAAAAGTGGAAATTATTCATCGCAATGTGAACAGTTTTTCGGTTGAAAGATTGTGAAATATTACAACATGTCACTCACCAATAAGTTCTTTTGTACGTTTGCATGGCGATAAAATATAATAGTTTTGTTTGTGAAAACACCACGTAAATTTATTACTGCAAAGCACATATTATTAGCACTGATGAAGATCCGGGCTTACGGATCGAAAGCTTTGCAGTAATAAATTTACGTGGTGTTTCCACAAACAAAACTATTATGTCACTCACCACTTAGCATACCCAAGCGAGACGCTTCACTTCTCGTGTAAGTCAGTATTTCAAGACAACGACATAAACCTTGTAAGCTTCTCACATCACCAGAAAATGGGTCCAAACCATACGGATGAACGACTCGACAGTTCCACATTGAGGGAAATGGACGCATCACGTATATATCGTCTTTCTCACCGTCCTCAGAAAAGTAACAATACCTTTCAAAATACCAGAAAAAAGTAAGCAAAATAGAACTATAGATACATTCCTTGTCAACGCATTAAGTGCATTAAACATATATTAGCGAACTTAAGCAAGGCTTAATCTAATACCCCTGAATTTTCAGGGGAGGTGCAGCAATTCTCGGGAGAATTATACAAGGTACACATGGTCTTAGCTAGAAGGCCGTGTTAAAACGAACGTGGCTTTATTATTTATGTAAAGCCGTGCAGGTTTACATAGTAATGTGTTTACTTACAAAAGACAGAATTTTCTCCTATTTGTGTCGTAAGAAAAAGTTTCTTAAATGTATAGGCCGGTCAAGGTGACCGGCCAACTCAATTTTAGCTCGGACATACCGAATTTCTGGCCGGTCAAATTATTCAGCTTAATGCAACGCCTAGTAAAGTATACCCCTAAAAATATGACTATTTTTCCAGTAGAGCATTACATAAAGCCTTACTGTAAACAGTAGTTAAAAAAACTCCTTCACATAAAACAGCTTGCACTGCGCTAAAACAATGGCCTTTTAATTAACTCTTAAGCCAAAAGCATGACCATGGGCTTTGTGATGTACTGCGTGGGAAAGCTGGCGTACATTGAAGTTCTTTTCCCGCAAGATATTGGACAACATGTTATGGTTCTTAATTATAATGCTTGACAACTTTATTTTGATGATTAATTCAAATGAAGATTACTTGTTTGTTCTTTTACCGAAAGTGACCGGTCAAAATGACCGGCAAGGTAAGAATTTGACTGGACAACTCCGCATTCTGGCCGGACATTGTCCGTTGACCGGCCGTTATTTCACGCCCTGTATAGTTTGTTGAAATTGGTAAAAATGGCAAATCATGTCAACCATAATATATGTCACATGGAGAGGCTTTATACTGTACCCGATCAAACTCATCTTCATTAGTATTCTTTATACAAAAATCCATCCTAATTAGTATTCTTTATACATTCTTTAAAAAATCCATCCTAATTAGTATTCAGCATTAGTATTTGAAGCTATTCAAAACACTTGTACATGTAATCGTGTTTTATCATATCTAAAACGAACGTGGTAAAAATAATCAGTGACAAAACACTCCTACGCGTGTTTTAAATAGTATTTAGTGCTCCAAGAGTTGCTAGAATAACTTAAGGCCATGTTACACGGTGCAATTTTTCTTGCAACTTGCAATGCAATTGTACTCTTGAGCGATGTCAATTAGTGAAATCAGTGAAGAATTTTCGATATGTTGAGAAAACATCAGCTGAGTGTAATGAAGACTCGTATTTGGCAATTTTACATCTCTCAAGAGTAGAATTGCATTGCAAGTTGCAAGAAAAATTGCACCGTGTAACATGGCCTTTATTGTAATATGTCAGTGCGAAATATAATAAAACAACAACAGGCATAGTCTATTTTGAGCATAACTGGAACGGTTACCGTGGATTTGGCTATTCTGGGAAATAGGCAAGTAACATTAATGACACCATGGAAATTTAGAAACGCTCCCAAAATCTAAAATCCCATCTAAGACCCTGAAGGTGCGTCCTCACCTGAAAATCCGGGCATGCATTTAACAGAAAACAAATACATACCAGCTGTTGTCGACGCCACTTGTCGTATTATCAGTATCCCCTGGACGTGACCACTCTGCCATTGGCCCCTCGTTTGAGAGGTCAGATTTTATCCCCAAATCAAAATGTCTTTGTATATACATCTTCCAAAAATACTTGTCACTCAGCAATGTCTGGAAAAAGATTTAACATAGAAAATATTATCATAGATTATACCTCTGGTATAAAATGGTCTGACATTTGACAAAGTAAGATAACAATATAATACACTATAAGACACATTAAGACCAGGGTCGAACGTCGAACTTTTCATTTTGCGAACCTAATGTTAATGAGCTAAGTTCTTTTTTTCACTTCATTTGTGTTAGGTTCGGCACATGAAAAGTTCGACGTTTGACCGTGGCCTAAGATGCATTCAATTTGCTGCTTAAAATGTGTTCACAACAAAAAGATTGTCTGGATAAAAACATCAATGGTAAATACTTCCCCCTTCTTCACAAGTAAAATCATCTGTCATTATACACAGATCAACCATTAATGCACGAGATTTTCTCCTTCACAAGTAAAATATAAAAATGGTAGAAGCGTAATATTCATTACCAGCCTGCCAGTCTGCAGTCTTCAATTGAAGCCCGTTGAAGACTGCAGATTGGCAGTCGAAAGCTCGTTTCAATAATTTTTTAAAAACCAGAGAACGTCAAACTATATCAATAGAAGTAAAATTGTTTGGCATTAGACAGAGCAAAGGATTAAGGGACATTCCTACCTTCCAAGCTTTGCAAACTTGCATGTATCGTAAAACATCACGTACAGAAAGCTGTGATAAGATGACACAGAGGACGTCCACTGGTAGTTGTCCTTTTGATAAAAGTAATACATCTGGAAATTCTGGTTTTTGCAACGTCTAAACAGTGGCATTAATTGATACATTGGCAACAGTATGACAATAATCGGTACGTTTTAAACACCAGGGGCCAGTTGTTCAAAGCTAAGTTAGCTTAACCCTAGCTAGGTTTACCTAAAATTCAAAGCAAACTTCCTTACACTTTGCCTATAAATTTGGAAATATTTCAATAAATTCTGAAATAAACAAACGTGCAGAAATACACAAACTGAAACAGCAGGTTTAATTTCAACCCAGGGTTAGCGCTAACACACCTTTGGGTAACCGACCCCAGAGGGAATTTCAAAAGTGAAAGTTTCTTAGAGGTTCACATGCATTTTATTTGCCAACTTGATCACTGTCTAGTTGCTGAGTCCGCTGGTAAAGGCCATCCCTTACGAAAATTTCCTATAGGAATTCCTATAGGAAAAATTCCTATAAGAATTTGGGACAAAATTCCTATAGGAATTTTTCCTATAGGAATTCCTATAGGAAAAATTCCTATAGGAAAAATTCCTATAGGAATTTTGTCCCAAATTCTTATAGGAATTTTTCCTATAGGAATTTTTCCTATAGGAATTCCTATAGGAAAAATTCCTATAGGAATTTTGTCCCAAATTCTTATAGGAATTTTTCCTATAGGAATTTTTCCTATAGGAATTCCTATAAGAATTTAATAGAAAGAATTCCTATAAGAATTCTCAAGTCTAGTCCCAAATTATTATAGGAATTTCCTATAAGAAAATAATTTATTCTAATTTCCTATAAGATTTTTGGTATTCCTGCAGAAATTCTAGAATCTAGATGAAATAATAGTAAATGACAGACAATGTTGTTCATCACTCTTAATTTTTTAATGCAAAAAATAGATATAAATATTAATTAATAAATACTAATTAATATTGCAAATATAAAATTAATATGAGAAATTGGTTATACTAAACATTACAAATCAATTATAGTTTTCACCTATTGTGACAAATTAATCGTTCTACCTCAATGCAATGCCATATGATGCGTCCTACTTTATTATTTTACTCTGTCTAACTATTTTACTTTGTCTAATGCCAGACTATTTTACTCTAACTCCAGACAATTGTACTTGAATGTCAAGGGGAAATGCTGGCTCCGAATGGGTTAACTAGCCTATATTCCTATATATGTGTCTAGTTAACCCATTGAATCACATTGCGCCACGGTCTTAGCTAGGATTTTAGATCTTGGGCGTGTTTCTAAATGACCTGGGTGTGCGTATTTCTAGTTATGCTCGCCAACAACA
>CACRXK020010698.1:0-17311 GCA_902702795.2 Paramuricea clavata | reverse complement strand
GTGGTCATTGGTAAGTGTGAAATGCCTAGCACTAATATTTCACATGAAAATGGCCATGCAATAATCATAGTTAAACGTCAATTTGTGGCTTCCAAATTCAGATAAACAGCAGTGGACTTACATTACCTTTTTCCCTAAATCTTTTTGATAGAAACATAAATGGTACTTATTTAAATATATTATCACTGGTTTGGTGTAAAATAGTTAATATTTTCTGACTGAAATAATAATTTGAAATGTGCCTACCTCCTGCAAATGGACGTATTTGGCCAAGTTCTCCACTTTACTCCGCTGTTTATCGGCGATCTCGTCGACATCCTACAAAAAATGTAAATCATCTCAGACATAATGGTATCAAGAACATTTTAAACAAGTTTCAACTTGGTTTCAAGTAGATCATACCTGCTTAACCATCGACAAGGTAAATCCACAACTTTGTCCAAATTCGGCGCCATTTTGTCATCCCATGTCGCTTGTTAACAATTCAGCATTATTACTCTTCCATCCAAGCCATTTCCATTCCACTAATAATAAATTTAACCCTTTATAACAGGAGGAAACTAAAAAATCTAAACAAAACATACGAAATTCGCCATTTTATCACCCTGTAAAATTTCGCTCACGAGTCTTTCAAAACATTCCGTACAAATCTCGCGTGGTTTAGCAATAGGGACTTGCACGGGGGGTACAGACTTGAAAAATGAAAGCCCATACAGTATGGTAAAACCATAGAATAAAGATCCACATAGAAGGGCAACTTACGTCGGAAGCTTTGAAGTTTCTGTCCTCGCGCATGTCGCATTACGCATGTTGGCCGCCATTTTCCTAGCCAGTCAATGACATTTTCTGGCCAATAAACACGCTGTACTGGCTGGCTGCTCCGCCTTCTGGCCAGTAAACTGCATATTTTTGCATAAAAAAACGAGGACACGTTGCACCGCTGAGTTGCCCTTCTGTTACTGATCTTTATTCTGTGGTAAAACCAACAATCAACATTTAATTTGCATGACTTTTTCATATTAATAAATAATAAATGTATATATTTGTCACTACAAGAAATAAAACAAACATTTGTATGATTGTATTTAACTTTTAGTCTATTTCACGCGGCCTTCTTCTATCTTCGTGAAATAATTCACCCCCTCCTGTCACGTCCCTGTTACTTTGTCACGCGATATTTGTACGGAATGTTTTGAAAGACTCGTGAGCGAAATTTTACAGGGTGATAAAATGGTGAATTTCTTATGTTTTGTTTAGATTTTTTAGTTTCCTCCTGTTATAAAGGGTTAAATTTATTATTATTGGAATGGAAATGGCTTGGATGGAAGAGTAACAAGGCTGAATTGTTAACAAGCGACATGGGATGACAAAATGGCGCCGAATTTGGACAAAGTTGTGGATTTACCTTGTCGATGGTTAAACAGGTATGATCTACTTGAAACCAAGTTGAAACTTGTTTAAATGTTCTTGATACCATTATGTCTGAGATGATTTACATTTTTTGTAGGATATCGACGAGATCGCCGATAAACAGCGGAGTAAAGTGGAGAACTTGGCCAAATACGTCCATTTGCAGGAGGTAGGTACATTTCAAATTATTATTTCGGTCAGAAAATATTAACTATTTTACACCAAACCAGTGATAATATATTTAAATAAGTACCATTTATGTTTCTATCAAAAAGATTTAGGGAAAAAGGTAATGTAAGTCCACTGCTGTTTATCTGAATTTGGAAGCCACAAATTGACGTTTAACTATGATTATTGCATGGCCAATTTCATGTGAAATATTAGTGCTAGGCATTTCACACTTACCAATGACCACCCCCAGTAGTACCACCTCTGAACCATGTAAGCACCTCAGAATGGCCAAAGCTTTTATGGTTTGGTAGATAGCAGTATGGCGAAAGCGTCGTTTTTGGGTGTGGTCAGTTTCGGACGTTTCGTCCCGGATTGGGGTTCGGGCAGCGTTACCATGTTGACCGTCATGGTCAACTTGCCCTAAAACAGTTGAGATTATCTGTCCTAAATGAAATGCATACAAACTCATATACAGGTCCTAGACTATGGTTGGAGGGAAAGGATGATTTTCTTCTAATTTTGTCTCGTGTAGAAATCGATAGGTTGCAAAAACGTTCAGGTATTGATGTTAATTCTCGAGAAACGGAGAAATCATCAGCCGTTAGTCTCTCGTTGATGGAAATGAACACAGGTTTAGATCTTGTTGACAGCCAGAGAGATACCACGAGACACACCATCCAAAATGATGCCGAGATGGCAAAGGATTGGCAGGTTTTACGCATTTTTATACTTCTTATTTCCCAAAATGTTCTAATTAAATCACCAATTGTTCTTATGATTGTTCTAATAGATGACCGTTATGGCACGTGTAATGAATTATTATTATTATTATTATTATTATTATTATTACAATTACAATATTGCCTGCTCCCAAAAGGGCTTTTCAGCAGGTAATTACAAATCATTTATATACTACAAACAATATATATATATACACCCACAAACATACGTACATACATACAAACACAAATTAAAAAATTTATAATTATTAGTAATGTCACTTTAAAAATGATTAACTACTTCCTAGTAAAATCGATACAGTAAAAACGTTTATATGCTAATTTAAACAAGTCCAAATTGTCTAAAACTATTAACTACTTTCTAAAAATCCATGGAATAAATGACGTTTATATTCTATTTTAAACCGGTCCAAAGTGTCATTGTCTTTAATATGATTTGGGAGCTCATTCCAAATAGACACTGCGCGATAATGAAACGTTCGCTGTCCAGAAGCCGAATGTGGAATGTCTAACTTATCCTTATTTCTGGTGTTAACACTGTGGATCTTTAATCTCATTTCGAATTTGTCACACAAGTATGGCGGAGCTAACCCTTTCATGCACTTAAATGTCATAACCGCATCCCTGAGTTTTAACATGCACTCAACTGGAAGCCAAGCTAACTGCTGAAGGATAGGCGTCACATGGTCATATGTTCTGATTCCAGTAATAACGCGTGCCGCGAAGTTCTGCACGCTTTGGTGTTTTGATATATTCTTTTTCGAGGTGTTCGACCAAACGGAGGAACAATAATACATTTTACTGAAGACCAGTGCATTTATAATAAGGGATAAAGTGTGCATGTCGAAAATATGCTTAACTCTGTTGATTTGGCATAATTCAGTGATACATTTTGAGACGGTATCGACAATATGTTTGACGTAAGTCAAACTTGAAACCAAAGTCATTCCCAAATCTTTAACCGTCTGAAGTGGGATTATTTTCTCACCAAGAACAGTTACATGGAAATCTGTGCCAGAGAGTTTTTTCAGCATTTGACTTGTACCCAGTAATAGAAGTTTCGTTTTCTTTGGATTCACTAGCAGACTATTTATACAGCACCTACATGATCGTTTGCTCACGTACGTTGTTTGTTTGCCGCACGCGCTGGAATCAAACGCAGTTCGTAATAACGTTCCTTGAATCACGTAGCCCGTATGCACACGCCAAGATCAACTGTCAACTTGCGCGTGCTCAAAATATATTGCAAAATTCCTTTCGATTTTACAAATAATCCAACAAAATAAAGTGTAAATATTCAAAATTTTACCAAATCAACTTCACCTTCCCAGATCGAGACAAATACTTTAACCACAATTCTTGTATGATTCAAACCCACAAAGTCGTAGAAATAAGGTAAAACGATTGATGGTTTTGCGGTGCGATTTGACTCGCCGCTCGCGCGCCACGTATTTTTTTCAGTTTTTGGGGGAAGTGGGGGGCGAATAGGATGTCTCAATAATTTTTGCTCCTGATTGTCTCTACATACTGTAAATTTTAAGCCAATTTTATGTCTCAGTTGCCGCGAGAAAATACAATTGTAACTTATTTTTTGGTTGTCAATCGTTGACTTGACAATAAATTCACGTAATAAGATTATGTATGTCAATGACGTCACTATGACGCCATCATAATATAATAAAAAGTGTGATTTATACAATATTGTTGCATTTGAAGGAGATTTTATATTATTTCTAGTTACAAAAATTAGTTAGTTGTTTTGTTTTGAAGATTTATAATCAAGTTTTCAACACACAATTGGAAAAAGAATTTTTAAAACAATTATTTGACAGCTAATGTAATTTGATCTTAAAAAACGTTGAGAAAGATTGAGGAATTGGGTAATTGCATTAACAATTTTTCATGAAATATTTGTTTTAAACACTAGGAACAATGTATTATTTTCTCCATTTTTACAAACACTAAGTATATTACTCCAAAAGATAGTACTGCAAATGCATAGGGCCGTTTTAGGCGGTTAACGCACATAACTCTACATGTTACCACATGTTACCATCATGTTACCATTTTTCCTCTATTCATTTCTATATATTATGAACATCATTTACCACATGTTACCATCTATTTTATAAGATAGGCCTAGTATATACTATATTTATAGAAAATAGTGGTAACATGTGGTAACATGTTCAATATATATAGAAATCAATAATGGAAAATGGTAACATGAATGGTAACATGTATGAAACCTAAGATAAATCGATGCAAACGCGCGTACTGAGTTTCGAATATCGGGTTAAAATAAACTGCGATCACCGTACGAGAAGCATTTTGACGGATGCGATTTATCGAAAACACAAATTAAAGAGTGCAATGGAATAAAACGTATAGTACAATTGCACTCGCAAAGAGTGCAATGGAACGTAGTCCAATGCTCTGCCAACCAGTGCCGTAGCCAGAACGATAATTGGGGGGGCACATATTCATATATTCGTGTTCACATACTATAAAAACAATTGATTTCAAAAGAAATTAATAAAACAGAACACGAATATATGAATATGTGCCCCCCAATTATCGTTCTGGCTACGGCACTGCTGCCAACTCGAACAGAGCATTGGTCTGGTATCCCAAAGGTCGCGGGTTCAATTCCCACAGTGGTCAGGCTAACTTTTCAGCCAGCTGCCCTGGTGTGAATATACACTCTGAATAACATCAAAAAATTATTCATCATGTTGAAAAAACGGTCTTTAAGGCCGCCGGGTTTCCATTGCAGTCGCTTTGCCCGCGCGGGCGCAGCAGGCTTTGAAAATCTCTCACGCGGGCGTGACGGGCGTCAATGCAAAGCGAACGTTAATGAAACGGCCTTTAGTCAGAATCGCATATTTCACCGTTGAGTTTAAACCATTGAAAATTAACCCCCTTTGCCTTTGGGACTTAAGTTGAATGTTGTTGTTGATGAATTTCACTTCAATAAACTACGCACATATTCATAATTTTATTAATTAAGTAGGAATAAATCGTAGCTAAGCTATGACAAGTTCGTGTCGATTAATAATTGCTTTTTCTTTTGTTATGCACTGCTTTAATTAGGCATGTGTTAAAACCTGGACGATTTTTATTTACAGTCAAAACACTAAAACCCGCACACTCCGCTCTTGAATTTTGTTGTCATTTATTGTATATCCCCTTGTGTATATTATGTACTGTAATAATAATCCTAACATTGCAATACTTCTAACAAAGAATGGCTTTTCCGTAAGATTCACTGCATAAGTAGCAAAATTTACTACTTTTACTATTGGTAACGCATAATTTGGTAGCCGCAAATTAAAGTAATACAAAACAAAATATAGCCCTAAATGATAACAAAATGATAACCTATTACTTTATTATTAACTATCATTTATTGTTAATCATTGATATACTGCATGTATAGTTTAACAAAGGACGTATAATCCGCACTGGTTGGAATTCCTTCTGCAGTGTATTGTTGTTAACCAGACACAGGATGTGCGCTGCCTACTGGCCTCGCGCATGCAGTTCTTTGGCAATAGTTGATTCTGTTAATACAATTTTGGCGTTTCGTTGTCTGTCTTTGTGCCGTCTTTTACAGTCATAGCTATATCTTCGAACAACGGAGAATAACTTTGCATCGTTTTAATTATGATCTTGTTGATAAGACTTTTGTTAGCCTCCCGACCTGGTGTTTGTTCGATTTCATGGCACCATACGCTTTAGCTAGTTGCGTAAATCTTGTACTTTGTTTTCGTAGCAGTTTGAAGAGTGTCACTTCCTGATGCAAACGCTTTTTTTGTCTCCGATCGATTACGGATTTTAGCTCACCCACGGTCGATCACTGGAGTGGATTTTAATTGATGGTTCTGGTATGAGTACGTTCAAGCCGTATAATTTATGTTGGTCATAACAAAGTTTTTGATCATTTGACTGCGTAGACTTTCCCAAAGTCCTTTCCAGTTTTTTTCTCGACTTGTGGGCAAATCTATTGGAAAATTATTCTGCCCACACTACTGTACTTACTAACTTTTGCAATTTCCTCTTTTCGCCGAGACTCATGGTACCGTAAGTAATGTCAGGTGATGAAGGGGCACTAATCGGGATGAATGAAAACCAGGAATTTACGTTCGCTATTTGTAATTAGGCTTTAGCGCAAGTCATCCAAACCAACTGGGTATAGCGTATGCCGAGATTCGCAAGAATACATAAATCGCGCAAAAGATTGGGAACGGGTGAACTCTGAGAAATTCAAGCAGTGCCTTGTGCCAGGAATGCTGTGTAGCCTCGCTGCGCTCGGCACCAATTAATTGCTCTCCAATACTCAAAGCACTGCGTACAGCAAATATTTCGATTTAATATACAAATAACGTAGAATTAATTTACCTAATTTTCAAATATTCATAGTTTACATATAAATATTGTGATGAGTGTTTACTTACATAATATGATTGTTGAATAATGAACACAATATTCTTGTCTTTGTACAACAATTTCAGATGTAGTGCTTTAAGAACGTTTAAATCTTTATAAACATGCAAGTAAAATATAAAGTCATCTAAAACATATTTGCAAATAAAATAAGAAAATATACTATATTATTATTCTACAAATATTAGCTACCTATCTCCGTGAACTGTTCTCTGTAAACGACTTTGGAAATCGTGATACAATAAATTACCACCCATAGGTACTCGGTATAAAAACATATCTAAAGTCATAAGGCACAAAGCTTTGCCATTCATATGAAACTTCAAAACGTCGATATTTCTTATATTGTATGTGCATCCCATCCAGTCCAGCCAGCTTCGAACATCATGGCCTGACCATTGTCTAGGATCTAAAAAGCAAAACGGTACTTTAATATTCGTATAACTAAACGACTAAATTTAATACATGGTCGTGGAACAAAAATGGAAGTGTTTTTATCAGTTGAAAACACTGTTTAATGAATAATGTTCTTTGCTGGATGCTTACACCCACTTTTTTGTTAACCTTCTTTTAAAAAATTCTCTTAATTGCTCTGTTTTGTATAGGTAATAGTATGGTTTCGATTGCATTTTGGAAAAAACATGCACGAGTGAGTTTTTCAAAGAGACTATCAAAATTGCACGAGTCCGAAGGACAAGTGCAATTTGACGTTTTGGAAAAATTCACGAGTGTATGTTTTTTTCAAATTGCACAAGAAACCATACTATTACCTATACAAAACAGAGCAAGAGAACTTTTTAAAAAGAACGGTTAACAAAAACTGGGTGGAAACATCCAGCAAAGAACATTACGGTGCGTTTGAACTGATAAAACGCACTTCTATTTTTGTTCCACGGACCACGACCATTATTAATAATATACATGAAAAAAATATGCAGTCACGTGCGCAAGTCACATTTAGAAATTAAGAATATTTAGAAATTTGCACTGTACAGTATTTCTTTTTTCTGTACTGTATTTCATTTTTTGGCACTGAATTTCAAAAAAATTGCACTGCTCTTAGCCAATCAGAATTGAGAATTTTTTTCATGTATATTATTAGTCTGGATAAAACGTCTGACAAATTCAGCATTTGGTCGAAAACCGTAATTTGGTCGGGAAATGTACGATGTCCGGCCTTTATTTTTGGCTCTATTAAATCCGTAGGTAAGCTTTTCCCACTACAGAGTACAGGTGTAATATAATAATTTTTAATGTTTACTTTCCTACCTTCAGGGAAATTCTCGCCAATAAAAGCCTCATGACCATGTCTCTCTTGTTTCACCATTGTTGGATAAATATTTGATTCAGCATTATTTTGCATCGCAAACGGAGCTAAGGAGTGCCCTATAGACGGAACAAAAATTGCAATGTAATGAAACTAATTTGAAATTACACCATACCTTTTTCATAGCTACACATATCATTATATGCTATATATATACCATACACCTATCATATTGCGTATTATTTTACAACTTGGATGTTGACAGATATTCGAAAATAATGCGTATTTATAACCTCGTTCTTAGCACCTTTTATCGACTTTATCTCTTGGGGCAATCTTCCCAACTTCAACAGGAAAATAGATGTTTTAATATCTAACCTACTGTAGTAGTGCTGCAAGGTCAGTAAGAGGGAGCATATATAGGCAGAAGAGATGGAAATGCTAGAAAGGGAAGGATATTCACAGAGGCAAAGTCAAACTATAGTTCATGATAGTAGCATAACCTGTGTTATTAGCCCCCATCACGGCATAGTCTTTTACAGTAAATAAAGATTGAAGTAAAAAAATGTAATTCATGTATTCATGAATGTTTGGTGTAATTCATGTATGTACACATGAAGGTAGTGAAGAATACAATTTTCCGGCCTGTGGTTGTGTCGTACACAGAAACCCATCTAGATTTCATTGCCACTGCCTCCATGCTTTATGCTACTGTAGCAACATTTGTTTGGAATAATTGTACATAATCAATACAGCAATTTTAATTTGCATTCTTGTTTTTCAATTGGTGGACAAAAGAAAAGGCATTGGAAGGTAATACATTCTAACACAACATTACATATACTGTACATCACATTCTTTACAATTTTTCAACCATGGATACCTCTATATTCTTTTGAATAGGTAAATTAGCATTAATCTGGGGCAAATGGGGCTTGAAAATCTCAGCAACATACAGTATGTCAGACATCTGAATTTTAACTTATGTCATCCCCAATATTTCAGGAAGTGTCTGTCACCAATCTTGATATCAGCATTTAATTAACAAAACCCTGGATTGGACAAACTGACATTGGGTTTTATAGTTTGATTGTGAATTTTTGGTGTTTCTGGTGTTATGCACTCAGGTGAAGATATATGTTTGTGATGTTGTCTCTGAGTGTGTCCACACCATGCAAGCTGAAATGTTTGCTTGACCGCAGTTGAACCTGCAACCTTTGGTTTGCTAGTTCTAGCTTGCCAGGTAGAGAAGACAACATCACAAACATATAGTTTGATTGTGTTGTAAATTGTAATTGTTTGATTTGTTTTGATTTTGTACTCCTTGCACACACAGGCCTATCTTATTCTGCCTATAAATTTCAGTCGGACGATATAACAATAATTTTTTTATCAATCAGCACGCATACATGTATGCAAGTTACTGTATCATATTGTTATCGTTGTGTAGTGTGACCGGGCCTGTAAGGTTTGTTACAGTCAGGCTGGATAGCAAGATTATAATATAGTACAAATTTATTTGCTTTTATATGGAAAACATGCCTGGCAGCAGCTGAGTTCTCACTTCAAACAAGTGAAATTTCAGTTACTTGCAGAGATGAAAGTTTTCACATAAAAAACTCACTAACCACACTTGGCTTATTAACTGTCAATTGCAAAGGCAAGCAGGATGAAATATTTTCATATAAAGCACAAGTCAAAATTCATCTCGCTTGCCAGGTGTCTTCCTTATCAGGCTAGCTCAGTTCCAAAGGAAACAGCTCCTACGAACACCCAACAATTTTATTCATCAAGGGGAAAGTTTTAGGCATTTAGTGTATTAACCAGGCTGCCCATAAACCTGCAATGGTCACTAGTTTTTTTTTTATTTTGCTCTCTTTGGGAAAGGGAAATGTGCTGGGCTTTTATTGATTAAATTAAGTTTGTGTTATTAATACAGTATATACTGTCAGGGCTGCAAATAAATATTTGACTTGACAGGACATTTGTCCGATCATTTTTAATTTTGGTCGGTCATAACTTGAATTTGGTTGGACATATATATGTCACAAGATATATATAAGTCACAAGACAAGTATATAGCCATTCCGGCGCAACGTTAAGTAAAATGCTAGAATATTGCCACATAAATTTTATTGGAAAATGCAAATTGAGTGAATTTGCAATCGGATTTTGTCACAGCAAAAAAATGTATAACGTGACAGTATTTTTTTTTGATCTGACCAATGTCCGATCAAAACTTTTGCTCGGACATTTGCCAAATTTAGCCAGACATGGTCCGATGTCCGACAGACAGTAATTTGCAGTCCTGTACTGTATTTCTGTTTTAATTACATCAGTCCATTGCACAGTGAGTTGTTTCCAAAAATTATCATGAACTTACTGCTGATGGTCTTTTAATATGATGTCACTAAATACAGTATTAAAAGTTTTTGAATATTCTATATCCTTATTCTATAAACCCCCCTATTGTTCATTTATAATACAATACTACATAACATGAACATATTAATTAAAAGTCCTATTGAACTGTTTGAACCCTAAGCGCCTATAGGCTAGTCTAAAATTAAAACAAATTATAGTGTATGAAACAATACAATATAGTTTCATTTAATATGCCATGCCATAAGCCCATAACCAGTAATCAGTCAATTGCTATAAATAACCAGTATTATCTCTCAACTTTACCCGTGTTGAAAATACTGTCAAATTTGCAATACTCCAATAGTTTGATCCCTAAAAACAAGTCACAGTTGCGTCCCTTACCTTATTGTGTTTAATACAATCACTTCGAATTCCTGAGTAGAAATCCTCTTGTTCAATGAAGTATAGTGTTTTTACAACCGATTGGGCAAACTTTAAACTGTATGGAATCAGAATTTGAATGCGCTTATTATACCGAACTCTCGAAGCAAAAGCATTTCTAAATTTTAGGACGTTTTTGAAACGCGAGAGTCAGTGTGAAGTGCGGAAACGAGCTGTGACTCACGCATACAAGACGTAATAATAATCTGTATATGGAAATAGCGCCAAAGAAACAAGTAAAATACGGCCGCTTACCTTGAGGCAAAGCTGCCATGATCAACTTTTATAACACTCTGTTCTTTATATATCCTGACCCCAAGTTCATTTACGCTTTATAAAGTAACAAATTTGTAACAAAAATAGCCTATGGTACATGTATGATTGATCTGATAAGAGTAAAACAACGCTTCTCATTCCAAACTATAATCTAACCTTCGTAGCCATAAAACGCCAAATCGAAATGATCCAAATCGGAAACGGCAAAACAATACACGCCGGAAGTTCGTCACAATGCTATTATAGTGAAGTGGCACTTTGTCAGCATGTAATAATCAAACTAAAACAAAATTTCACCTTACTACGTACAATGACAGTGCTACGATTTGCCGTCTACTCACTTATATACAAATATATCTAACTGCATTAGAGATATTTTATTCTTGTACTGTTTGCAAAACATTGCAATTTCCTAAGAATGTCACCGGAAAAAGTCAATAGTCATTTCCGGTCAAGGTGTGTCTGTGGCAACTTCAGTCTGGCTTTGTCATAAGTATCTGGCAGGCGGCACGCTATATCCACAACAAAGCAATGAAAGAATTACTGTGTTTCGGTTACTTCTTAAAACGTAACTATTGTGCAATCACCAAAGTAACGATTAAGCCAATCGAAAGAGACTAGGATCGAATGTCAAAAAGTAAAAAAAAGAAATAGGAAATGAACCAATCACTGGAACGAGCACTTAGTCAAAATCAAAATTGATAGGTATACAAAGCATAAAAGGTTTGACCACGTTTTGCGTTTTGCAGGTCTTGTGGTACGCGTACCTCAACAATAATCAATGTGCTATATGCATGAACGTCTGGTTTCAGCACAAAATATATGGCCGAGGTAGTTGGTCTGGAGGTAATCAGCCGATCCAACTACATTTCCTGAATTTTCCTCTCTCTGCACAAACATCCAAACCAATTCCAAACGTTTCTGGTCACTATTTAAACTAAAATGTGCAACACGTTCTGTCCCGGAAAAAATTCAATAAAAACGAGTGGCGACAATGTCCGTGAATATGCTGAGAATCCTATGGACATCCGCGCAACGCTTTTCACTGAACTGCTACTTCGTATCAATCTTCTCGAGTGTTCGTAGCAATATTGTTAATCAGCAATCTATATCCGACACCACTGACACTATTTGTCTATTTTCAATGACAATTATGACATTATTTTGTCGGAAGGAACAGTGCGTTCAGTTTTAAGAAATCTCGATAACAACAAAGCGCATGGTCCAGATGAAATCCCAGCAAGATTACTTACCGAAACTGCATATCAAATCGTTCCATATGCCTTCTGTTTAATAAGTGGAATAATACTTCGTCCTTAAAAAGTGGAATAGTACCTCGAGAATGGAAACTTGCCAATGTTGTACCCATCCACAAAAAGGAGGATAAAGATCATATAGAAAACTATCGGCCAATCTCTCTTGTCTCACTTGTCTCCAAAGTCTTGGAGCGTTGCGTATTCACTGATTAGTATCAAAGAACATGCTTTCAGTCAGAGGCTTTCAGTCAAATAAATTCTTGCCAACATGGCTTCATTTCCGGAAAATCATGCGTGACACAACTAATTGAAGTTTTAGTTACCATCGCGGGCAGTCTGTTAATTAGATCTCGGAAAGCAGATTGATGCATGTGATCTACCTGGATATGTCAAAAGCATTTGATAAGGTTAGTTAGAGAATTTGGATTCGGAGTAAATCTTTTAATGTGGTTTAATTCTTACTTGAAAAATCGCCAACGACAAACTACTGTTCTCGGTGCAAGCACTATACCAGTGCAACAAAATATATTTTAAATGTTCCCTTTATTTGTGATATAGAATATAGAGACAGACTCCTTGCAACCAGTTTGCTTCCTCTCAGCTACTGGCACGAATACCAGGGCCGTGCCACTTGTGTGTGTGTGTGTGTGTGTGTGTGTGTGTGTGTGTGTGTGGGGGTGGGGGCGGGGGGGGGAAGGGGGCCCAAATTTTGGAATACACCCCTCTCCCCCCCCCACCAACCAGAAACCGGTTGGCACGGCCCTGACGAATACCTGGACGTAGTATTCTTCATGAAGACAAATCACGACATTTTTAAAATTGATAAAAAAATCCTTTCATTTCCTCAACCAGTCAGGGTCAAAGACCGACAAGATCATTTAACCCCAACTGGCACACTAATATAAACCGACATACAAGACGTCAACCTATGAAAAATCTTACAAAATCCGAGCAACAAGAATATGGAACACACTACCTAATCATATATCGCATCCAAAGACCGAACATTTTCAGAATTCAAGAATCTTCTTTTTAAGTACTATACAGGGTGTATAAAAAAAAGGAGACCTTTAGAAATCAACCATATTGTTCAAATTTGAATGCCTTTTCAATTGCACATATGCATGCTGAACCGCAGTGCGTGAAATATTGATGGGGCATATATTAGAAAAAGGAGACCTTTAGAATTTGAAATAACGTTTAAAAAAATTATTGTCTGCTCCTAGGAACAATCTGCCATACATACTGTACGTAGATCGCATGTTACGCACTCGTGGGCTTAGCAAAGTGCTCCAGGATTCAAATTATAACAATGGTTGATTTCTAAAGGTCTCCTTTTTCTAATATATGCACTCATCAATATTTCACGCACCACGGTTCGGCATATGTGCAATTGAAATGGCATTCAAATTTTAACAATATGCTTGATTTCTAAAGGTCTCCTTTTTTTTATACACCCTGTATTTTAGCATTAGAAAAAACACACGATGTTGAGGATCCCCGCACATGGAAAAGTATAAAATGTAATTCGCTCGGAGTTGACCAACTCTCCATTGACATGCTGGTTTTAGACATGTATAATGCAATGACTGTTGTTCAAGTATTGTTTATTGTGTGTGCTTAGACCTTAGTATACCTTGTAAATTGTTTACGTATACTTATCGGGGCCGCTGTAATTGGAGATTATTATTTTATCTTTAATTTGAGATTTAATTTTAATTTTATTTAATTTGAGATTTAATTTTAATTTTATTTTATCTTTAATTTGAGATTTAATTTTAATTTTATTTTAATTTGAGATTATTATTATTTTAACTTTTGGGACCCTGTAAATGGAGCAATAGGCTCTGCAGGGCTAACATGTCATTTATGACTAAGTTGGCAATAGCTGTTGTGGTTTCCTCAACATTTTTCCTGTTGTGGTTGTCAACCATTAGGCTTAATGGCGAACCATTATATTTTTCGGGAAGGGGGAGTGTGAAATTCTTAAAAAATTGTTTGCAAGAACAAAATGTCCAAATAAATTGTTTGCACATTTATATGAGAAGCGAAAAAAAACTATTTTGCAAACTTACTAAGCTGTTATTAGCTGGACAAAAAATGTAAGCAGGAAGAGCAGCCACAAAAAAATTGTTTGCAAAGACAACAATACTGACACAAAAAAAAATGCTGGTGTTGAATAAATGTCCGGCCATTCTCCTCCAAAAAATAATGATCCGTCCCTTAGGCAGACCTTTACACGAGTTGCTCAATTATATAATTTTAGCACAGGATGCCATTACTCAAAACTGCAGCCGCCATTATCCGCGAAATTTACGTGTACATGCTTCCACTTGAACATTTTAAACTTCAATTGCAAGCGGTGAGTATTTTGTACCGTTTTGTACCGAACGATTTTGAGAACAAATATACTTCAAAAGACTTGCTAAATTTGGTTTCAGTGTTTGCTTTTAAATTTAAATATAAGAACATTCTAAATAGATTTTATTTCAAGAAATATATCTCGGGGTTGCATACGTGTACAACGCACATTGAACTGGGGGAGAGGGGTGACGAAGTTGGTTTTGTCAATTTACATGTATTAACCTTGCAATATTGGGAGAAACGGTCTCAAGGGTTATGTCCAATTGAGAATGATTTTATGGGTGAACATTTGTTTCAATCTCTTTTCACTGCTGAGTCGAGATACCCAAAGTTAAACAGTAATAGTTAAAGACAACTAGAAAGCGGGACGCGATTCTTGAACGGGTCCTGACTAACTTGCATAAGTACTACAAAGATCCATGTTTCTTTCCGCCCTTTGGTTTATCTGATCATCAGAACACAGTCGTCAAGGGTAAGGAAAGAGATAGCTGCATGTCGCTCCACGAAATTCATGCTCAACGGCGAGTGATAAGCGAGCCAGTGGCAAGGCTGAATTGTGAAGGTATCTGGGTGGGCTAAATCGGTCCATACTATTTTCGTTTATTGAAGCCTGCGAGGATTTGGTGAATATTTTCCACGATCGATGGCGTACGCACTGGCCTAAATCTGTTGATGTCCGTGTGAACCATTAAAACGACAAACATGGCACTGAGTCACCATAGGCATAGTACAAATTTTACAGGAATACTGTAAATCGGGAAAGAAACAGCGACAATTATAAATAACTTAGTCTCGTTTGCTAAAGAACAATTGGAATTTCAACCTATCCAGTAAGGCGGAAAGAATTTAGAAATTGTCAGAATTGCAAGAAGCCAAGAAGGCACTGGGAGAAGCTGGCATCACGACCATTACTTCGTACAGCGAAACGATGTGTAATAAATTTTTTCAACTCTATATATTGTTAGTGATGAAAACAATAAACCCCGATAATTACTTCCAACTAATAATTACGCTCCACATGATCTAAGAAGAAACAGACGTTTTCAGCGATCCCCGAATGGAGGACCAACCGGTTCAGAAACACATTATATCTTCCAGCATTATGAACAATGTTTTTTCAAACTGATTAAATTAGTTTTTTAGCGTTTATATTTCCTTACCATTATATATTTCCAGTTGGCCACTGGAAAAGGGCACGGTTATGCAAATTTCAGTTACTAGAATATCAAACCGCCCTTCTAAATTCCATTTTTCTTCCAATGTTTTGCATTATATTTTAGAGAAATGGGGGGGGGGGGGCAAAATGGGGCCCCCAGTTATATAGCCCATCAACCGTTATTAAAAGGCCTTGGTTTCCCGCAATATCTACATCATGATCATGTTTTGCCATATTGCTGGGCAACAGTTTTCCCTTTCGTGACGGTAAGTTCCTCAGCAGTTTTGATATCTTACATTATTGTTTGTGCGACTGGGTCCATGCAAGTGAGATGCTGGTTGTGTCTTGTCTTGGCGTTCACAATTGCGGCAATTTTCCGAGGGCGTTTGAGGCAATCGGCCTCCGCCGCTTTTCTGGGTCATGAGACTGATCACAACTTAATTAGTCTATAGTTGAATATCATCATATTCCTGACCACATCAAAAATGTTATCAAAAGTTTATATACTGATTTTAAAACTTCAGTCATAACTTCTGAATTCCACACTCCATTCATAACTGTTGGCCGTGGTGTGCTATCGAGGCGATTGTCATTCAGCACATAAAAGCAGATAAGTACCGTCAATTTGGTTTCATGTTTAACTTCCTCAACTCCATGCACTGGTTTCAATTCGCTGATGACGCGGCAGTTATCACTGGCCAAGATTATGAAAACCAACACCTCTTAAACCGATTCTCAATTTGGTGTCAATGGTCGAACATGATAATCAGAGTTGATAAATGTAGCACCTTTGACCTTTGGCATCAGTACTTACCGAAACTACTAATTAACAATGGTCTCATACCTACTATTCAAATTGGAGAATCTTTTTTAACAATATCTAAGTCAAAGAATCTTCCTAGATATTTAAAAATATCTAGGAAGATTCTTTGACTTTGATGATGTCCGACCAAGAAATCTGAACTAATGTCCCTCATTGGTGAACTAATATCTGATATCGACCATAAACCTCTTCACTCAAAAAACAAATTCATTCTATACAACCGCTACTTATTACTTATTCCATAAGGAAAGAGCATTAGCTGTCAATGTTTGTCAGTCATTATCAGAAGCAGGGTTTATTTTAACGTGCAGTTCTACACAAAATGTGCAGTTCTAAATCCATTTGTGCAGTGGCGTAGCCAGAGTCAAAGTTTTTTTGGGGGGGCGAGATCCGAACGCCGAAGGCGTGAGCCATTCCAGGAGGGTCCGGGGGGGCATGGACCCTTTGAAATCTAGACTCCCGCAAATGCGATTTCCTGCATTTTCCGGGTGAGATTTTGCAGAATAAAGTTGGCATTCTGAGGATTATATATTGCATAAAAGACATGATTTTCCTTGATTTCACAAATGTACCAATCTTCTTTTCTCCCAAATGTAA
>CACRXK020010697.1:0-17312 GCA_902702795.2 Paramuricea clavata | reverse complement strand
TCTGCATTTTGGTGGCATGTGTGAGTTCCGGTGGAGCATTCGTTGATGTCTAAAAGAGGAATCGGTAAAATAGCGTCTTCTAATTGTCGTATAATTGTTATATTAAAATTCGATTTATTCAGATTGATTCACTCATATGTGTTTGAATCAATAAATCCATGGCATAATTTGTATTCATAATTTACCTGTACAGACTTGACCACTTCCAGTAAAACCACCACGACATTGACATGTAAAAGAACCAACAATATTACGGCAATCTGCATTTTGGTGGCATGTGTGCGTCCCAGTGGAGCATTCGTTGATGTCTAAAAGAGAATTTAGGAAAATAGCATCTTCCGGCTATCGAATAGTTGGCATAAAATAAATAAAATATTTTTTCGATTGTTTTCCAGACATTCAAGTTCAAAGTTCAAGTTTAAAGTTCAAGCTCGTTCGGATGTTTTAGTTCAAAGTTCACATTCCCTGCTTCAAATCACCAAGTAATACCGATAACATGTGACCGCGAAAATTACCTGTGCAGCCCTGACCATTTCCTATAAAACTACCACGACATAGACATGTAAAGGAACCGACAGTGTTGCTACAATCTGCATTTTGGTGACAGGTATGAGTCCCTTTCGAGCATTCGTTGATGTTTATAAAAGAAGGATTCGTAAAATATCGTCTATCAGCCATCACGTCATTGGGATATCACAATCAATCACAATTTTTTTTTCGATTCGAATGAAGGCCCTCCTTCGGGATGTTAGTAGCTGAAATGTGTTGCTAATATAACTTTCCGACGAAGAGTCTTCGTCCAAAATGTCGAATTTTTAAAATATTTTTTCAGGTAGTTGTATCTTCTATAAACTCGTAGTTCGACCTGCACTGACACCAACTGTTCCCGATAATATGCGCGTTCATAATATTATTTACCTGCGCAGACTTGACCACTTCCAGTAAAACCATTGCGACATTGACATGTAAAGGAACCAATGGTGTTACTACAATCTCCATTTACGTGGCAGGTATGAATTCCGGTAGAGCATTCGTTGACGTCTAAACGAAGGATTCGTAAAATATCGTGTTCCTGCTGTCACATAATTGGGATATCAAAGCAAATCGAAACGTCGAAGTTTTTTCATATTTTTTAGATAGTTGTATCTGCTATAAACTGGTCCTTCTATCTACACTGACACTAACTGTTCCCGATAATATGCGTCAATTATTTGATTTATTACCTGTGCAGACTTGACCACTTCCTGTAAAGCCACTGCGACATTGACATGTGAAGGAACCAACAATGTTACTACAATCTGCATTTTGGTGGCATGTGTGAGTTCCTTTAGAGCATTCGTTAATGTCTGAAAGAGGAATCAGTAAAATAGCGTCTTCTAGCTATCATGTATTTGTCATATCAAAAATCGATTTCTTCCCATGGATTCACTCCAATGAGTTCGATTCAATAAATCCATGGGATAATTTGTATCCATATTTACCTGTACAGACGTGACCACTTCCAGTAAAACCACCATGACATTGACAAGTAAAGGAACCATCAGTGTTGCTACAATTTGCATTTTGGTGACATGTATGAGTTCCTTTGGAGCATTCGTTGATGTCTAAAAGAGGAATCAGTAAAATAGCGTCTTCTAGCTATCATATAATTGTTATATCAAAATCAGTTCAATTTATTCCCATGGATTCACTCCAATAAGTTCGAATTAATAAATCCATGGGATAATTTGTATTCATAATTTACCTGTACAAACTTGACCACTTCCAGTAAAACCACTGCGACATTGACATGTAAAAGAACCAACAATGTTACTACAATCTGCATTTCGGTGGCATGTGTGAGTTCCAGTGGAGCATTCGTTGATGTCTAAAAGAGAAAATTTAGGAAAATAGTATCTTCCGCTATCAAATAATTGGCATAAAATAAATAAAATATTTTTCGATTCCTTCCCGGGCATTAATGGCTTCAAATCATCAAGCAGTATAGCAATAACGTGTAACCGCTAAAATTACCTGTGCAGTCCTGACCACTTCCTGTAAAACCACCACGACATTGACATGTAAAGGAACTGACAGTGTTGCTACAATCTGCATTCTGGTGGCAGGTATGAGTTCCTTCGGAGCATTCGTTGATGTCTATAAAAGAAGGATTCGTAAAATATCGTCTACCAACCATCATATCACTGGGATACCAAAATAATTCAACTTTTTTACGAATCGACTGAATGCCTTCGTTGGGATGTTAGTAGCTGAAAAGGGTTACTAATATAAGGGTCTTCGTCCGAAACGTCGAAGTTTTTTTTAATATTTTTTTAGGTAATTGTATTTTCCATAAACTCATCGTTCTACCCATACGGACACAAACTGTTTCCGATAATATGCGTTCATATTATTATTTACCTCCGCAGACATGACCATTTCCAGTAAAACCACCATGACATTGACATGTAAAAGAACCAACAATGTTACTACAATCTGCATTTTGGTGGCATGTGTGAGTTCCGGTGGAACATTCGTTGATGTCTAAAAGAGAATTTAGTAAAACAGCGTCTTCCGGCTAGCACGTAGTTAGCATATTAAAATAAGTAAAAACTTTTTTCGATTCCTTCCCGGGCATTCATGCACGGCTTCAAATTAATCAAGCAATGCAGATAAACATGCGACCGCTAAAATCACCTGTGCAGTCGTGACCACTTCCGGTAAAACCATTCCGACATTGACATGTAAAGGAGCCGACATTGTTACTACAATTTGCATTTTGGTGGCATGTGTGAGTTCCTTCGGAGCATTCGTTGATGTCTAAAACAAGAATGAGTAAAATAGCGTCGTCTATAGCTATCACATAACTGGGATATGAAAGCAGATAAAAATTTTTTTCCGTTTCGAATGAAGGCGTCTTCGTTTCAAGCGAAGTGAGCGTCGAAGTTCTCTTATATTTTAATTAGGTAGTTGTATCTTCTATAAACTCATTGTTCTACCTACAAAGGTATCGACCGTTCGCGATAATATGTGTCTCTAATTTACCTGTACAGACCTGACCACTTCCAGTAAAACCACCACGACATTGACATGTAAAGGAACCAACAGTGTTACTACAATCTGCATTTTGATCGCATGTGTGAGTTCCTACGGAGCATTCGTTGACGTCTAAAAGAGGAATTAGTAAAATAACATCTTGCAACTGTTACATAATTAGCATATCAAAAGTCGATTAATTGCAATGAATTCACTCCCAGTTCCATGAGCTCTGATTAAAAAATCCGTGACATAATTTACCTGTACACACATGACCACTTCCGGTAAAACCATTGCGACATTGACATGTAAAGGAACCATCAATGTTGTTACATTCTGCGTTTTTGTGGCATGTATGAGTTCCTTTGGAACATTCGTTGATGTCTAAAAGATAAATTAATTTGGTAACATAACGTCTTCCAGCTATTTTTTGACATGAAAGAATTACTTAATGTTGACTTGACTGCCTAAGGGAGGTACAATTTTATTGAAATATGGTGTCGAAAATTAGAACACGTGCCAAGATCCAGTTTTGAAATATTTAATACCTGTACAAAGTTTTCCATCCCCACGATACCCGGTAGAACAACTACAGTTGTACGAACCAGGAATGTTGAAACAATCTGCGTTTGAGTGGCATTGATTTGTTGATTCCTTGGAACATTCATCAATGTCTGGTAAAATAATAAAATGAATCAAGTTTAGGAATGTAACAATAATTTAATTTATTTCCAGATATTTGTTCACTTCGTGTTTTTAAGCAGTTGCAAGGGGCTTCAATCGGTTCAGACCTCTGCAGCTATGATTATTTTCAAAGGAAAAAGTATGAGCATGTTAGCTCTCTACCGCTCTACTTATTTGTTTATATTGGCTCCCAGGATTATATCTAATTTCTGCACCTAGATTATGGAACTCAATGGCATCAAAATTACAGATAGATCCCTTTAGTATATACTTTTAAAAAATATCTCAAGACTTAGCTTTTTACTCTTAATCTTTCTACTAATTAGGTTCAAGCTGAATATTTAATTCTGTCAAATTTTATATGTATATATTGTTTGTCCTTCATATTACATTTTTATCCCGCAATTAACACCACGTAAATTCTACTATTATCTTAGTATTTAATAAATTTGCAATTTATTATCTTCTTCAAAAGCGCTATTGGACTTTAGGAAATGGGACTGTATAAAATTACAATTATCATTGTTATATAACTAGGGTGAACACCAAACGTGATCATTGGCTCATTTGTGGTCACGTGACTCTAGATAAATGTAATGTATCCCGGGCAACAAGTGAAAAATTGTTGCCCGCCCCGACCGGCTACGTGCATATAAATAAACAAAATGGCGGCACAACTCGCAAGTATATAAACTACGATTTTCCAAGTTTATGTTGAAATAAAGAATGTAAAATAAAAGAAAATTAAAATACACAACAGGCAACAGGATATGCTGCTGAAACCGTTTTAAGTAGGTTAGTTTTGTTTCTTCTCGAATCTCAGTACTACTACTTCCTTGACTTCTTCTCGAGAAACATTGAGATTCTCTGGAAAACAAAACTAACTATTTCCCTCGAAAGCAGATATTAAGTGTATATTTTTTATTATTATCATTATTATTAGACTGGCGCTGACCATTCGAGATTATACCTCTGCAGCTTTTTCCATTCCCCAAAAATCCAGTGTGGCACAGGCAATTGTAGGAACCTGGAGTGTTAGTGCAATTTGCGTTCATGTCACATTTATTTTTCGATTTCTTGGAACATTCATCGGTGTCTGGCAAAATAATAAAATAATGCAAACTTTGAAAGTCTCAGTTAGGCTGACATTTATCTGACAATCATTCAAGGCCCTGTTCACATGATCCCGGGATAAACAACTGCCCGCGACAAGTCATTGACCCGGGATACTGATATCTTCTGTTCACATGAACAAAGCTAGCGCGGGTCATGCCTATAAATACATTACGCGGCAATCATGAAATATTCCCGCCAACGTGAAACGGTGAAATACTGCTAAATAAAGAACATTCTGATAAACGCAAGTCGTATTTTATGTTATGATATTTACAAATAGACCGTAGTTGATTATCGGCCGTAATAAAATGTGCTCAATTCATTGTTTCTGGTTGACCAGATCAAATTTTTTGAGTAGCATACTACACTTCTTGGTTTCAAACATGATATTAGCGACAATTTTATTTTAATATTATTAGAATCATCACTTATAGATTTCTATAATGATGTCTTCAATCAAATAACAAGTTTTTGTGAAGTGCAACGTGCTCTAAATGTAATTTTAACCGCGATTTTGATCGTTTTACTAAAAATTCAATTATCCCGGGATAAAGTTGCCCCGGGCCAAAGTGTTCATATGAGGAAAAGTTGTCCCGGCTAGGCGAGTGTCCCTGTCTACAGAGGCGAGGCACTCGGGTCAATTCTTGTCCCGTGACAAGTAGAATATCATGTGAACAGCACTATTCATTCATTAAGGAGCCGAGACAATTTTTGTCCCGCGACAATTGCCTGCCCCGAGACATAACGATATCCCGGGTTCATGTAAACAGGGCCTTAGGGCCTGTTTATATGAGAGGCGGGACGGGACGTTTGCCGGGACGGGACGATTTATACATCTCGGGTTGAGAGCTGTTTACATGATCCCGCTTTGCCGGGACGAGATGTGAGGCGGGATGATTTTGGCGTATTGAAATAAGTCACGGTGCACGATTTAGCAAAATGACATTATTTTTCTAGTGATAGATTACAGTATAATTGTAAACGAAAGGTTGTTCAAGCTGCAATAATAATCTTCTTGAACTACGAGATCTTCTCTAATAACATTTGAGTTTCTTTCACTGTTGTTTGAAAGTTCGTTTAAGCCTAGTCATTTATTTCAATACACCAAAATCATCCCGCCTTCCATCCCATCCCGGCAACAAGTGTTTACATGGAAGAAAACGTCCCGGTTGAAGCGGGATCCCGGTTGCACTTGCACAAACCGGGATCCCGCTTGCCTGGGACGGGACGAAAAACGTCCCGCTTCCATATAAACATCTGGTGATAAATATAATAGAAATTTATACGAGCCGGGATCCCGTTCATCGTCCCGTCCTGGCAAACGTCGCGTCCCGCCTCTCATATAAACAGGCCCTAAGAAGGTCGTTAACGTTGACTAGTGTATAGATATAGGGAGCATTCTTTTTGGGCCATCCTGTGTTACCTTTTTTGCAAAGCTCTCCTTCGTACCCCTTTTTACATATGCAGATGAAAGGTTTAACTGGATTCCATGTCATTTTACCGCCATTATGACATTCATTGACTTCACCTCTGCAGGATGCCTGGAAAATACCGCATAACATGGTCAGAAACTACTTGTATCCAATCTATAGGGTTAGTTCAATATTTCAGCACATATTCGTGAGAATTTATAATTTTGTTATTCTGAGTACATTTATATATATATATACTTTAACCAAGATTTCTGCCCCATTCAACTTGTCATGTTATAGGCAATACTATAAAGCAATTAATGCATTGCCGCCTATTGATCCACCAATGCGAGTACATTCCATGTAGAAAAATGACCTTTTTTCACCTAATCATGGACTAACACCTGTTTTCTATGTTCCAAACGCATGAGAAACTATGGAATTTTGAACTTAAATATGCCGTAATAATGTGTGAACGATTTGGAGACAAATTCAGGAAAAAGGGACATCTTTCATTTGTATAATGCATGCAGAATTTTGCTGACGGGAACTTTTTATTTATGGGGACTTGTATTAGTTTCTTTGAGTGTAGGTGTTTTTTATAAACATTTTTCTGAAATTGCAAAATTAGCATTTCATGGACTTAACATGTTTTGAAATATTTCAACCCATTAAGTCGCATTACGCTCTAATACGCTCTGATTTATTATTTAACTGGCGTTCATTGGGTTAAAGAGATTTTTCCTTCACCTCCAGATTTGATCGATTGGAGAGCAAAACTTAATTTGGAAAAGATCACCGGCTTTTTGTCATGAAACTGAAGTTTTAACTGTCGGTTTGTAAAACCCTGATTTTCGGACCTATGTGAACTACCCCCCTCCCCCCCCTAACATTTTTCATTTTGATGAAAATGAACCATTTTTGGTACAGGGCTTGCTCTATTGCTTGTAAAATCAAGTTTCCATACATTTGTTGATTCTACTGTGTCAGATCACTGTCCGACGATGGTTCAAATTTTGTGAATTCTAGGATGACTATAGCTCCCCCTTAAAAGCCAACCTACACTTTGTTTGCGACGCTCATGAAATATATTTTTATGTTTACCACTTGACTTCGATCCACATTATCCTTTCGAAACGTCCAAACTCGGTCCTTTTTCCTGACGTTTTTGTCAAATGTAGGTTCCGTCGTGTTTGTCAATTGGCAGTTCGGTTCATCTCCCTCAACTTTCTCCTTGTAGTTCATGGCGACACAGAAGCGGTGTTCTGCGCAATGAAGACCACAATGCCTATAAGTTGGTTCTTTGAATTGAGCGATGATGTTGGTTGTTAATCTTGACACACCTAAAATAATTAACAGTTATTCTACGAACTCGAGTCGAATATGAGCTGATAGCCGATGAGGCGCGTAGCGCCGAATCGGCTATCGCTCATATTCTACAAAGAGTGAGTGTAATAACTGTTTTATTATATACACAAGGTCTGAATTCACAGACTTTGCTTTTCGGGTATTCTCAATATTTTTCTGTTTTGTTTATGTTTGTATCTTCGCTCTTTCGGCCGATTAATTTTTCAGAAATATATTTTTTAACCATTTTAAATTTTAAAAATTCATTTGCTAACCTGTAAACAATTTGTGGGAGTTTTTTCATTGTGTCTTTAATCCTGAAAGGGCTATAAAAAGCGGACAACTTGCCGTTTTCTCGTTCGCAAAACATCGGACATTCAGTTTCAGCCGCCATTTTGTTTTTCTCTACTAGCAGGATATGAGCTAATATCCTGGTAGTAGAGAACCAATCAGATTGCAGAATACTTCATATCCAGACCTTGTGTATATAATAAATTAATTTATTCACACATATATTTCTTTACGAAATCTCACCGTATAGCTCCATGTTTGACAAAATAGTGTCAACGCGAATGGAGGTATATCTTAATCAACAATAAAATTTTGCAGAAATGAAATAAAGATAATGTAAGTTGTTTCACAGCTGAATTTTCATTATTCCCTCTCCTGGACGAGGGTGATAATCGCTGACAAAATTTGTCGATAAGTTTTGATACTTATTTGCACAGTGCCGTTCGATTCAAACACATTTAAACTTTAAAGCAAGGCCGTTTTAAGAGTTCGTCCGTAGGTGGGGGGGGGGGGCATCTACAAAAATGATCATACTATACTAAGTATGGAGAGATGACAGATGGTTGTTGATGGTTGTTGGTGTCGTACCAGGGGGGTTCTGGGAGAATTCTCCCGCAGAACAGTTTTTGGTTAGCAATATTTTCGTCGATGTCTGTACCTTTACTCGTAATTAAGGTGCACATGTTTTGCATTATATCATTGTCTATTGCAAGAAAACAGAAAAACTATGATCGAATTACAGACATCAGTAAAACAAGATGACACTACTCGTACCCGTACACCGAAACCGGGATATCTTAACCTCTCTATTTTTGACATCGCACTAGATATAACTAATTGTTGAAGAAATCTCTATACATTTATTGGCCCTAACCAGGTGCATTTGCAAAAAGAGCAACTGTTGGCCGTCTGGCAAAAATCGGACCACCACTGGAATTGTTGGGCCGCATATTACCAGACGAGACTTTGGCAGCTTTCTATGCAAACGACGCTAAATTGTACAAGTCATCACATAGCCAACCCGACGATCAAGTCCCGCTATGAAAAATATTGCCATGTTTATAAACTGTCAAAACAATCAATTTCTAAATAAATTAATGATGATGAGTTGAAATTTGCATAGCGGGACCAAATCGTCGGGCTGGCCGGCTACGCCACTAATTGTGAAATTTAACAGATCTTGACTGCTGCAGCCGTGACAACAACCTCGATTTTAACGAGTCGAAGTGTTACCGGGTGTTGACAAATACAAGAAAAATCCCCGCTGACGTACGTACGCATTTCATGTGGGCTCAAAGGAACTTACTCGTGTGCCTAAGGAAAAGGATCTTGATGATGGGACGATTATTTTTATACCATCACCGCCAAAGGGAAGAAGATACTTGGGACGCTCAAAAGAACTCGCCCTCTATTAACTAATACAGCAGTGAAGCGGATGCTGTACTTAGTGCTCGTCGTGAAGTCGCAGGACTAAGTTACGCTACCGAAGTCTGGTATCCATCTACCATTAAAATGAGATCCAGGGTGGAAAGTGTACAAAGGAGAGCCACATCTTGGACACTGCAAACTAAGCACGGAGAAATAACCTTTATAAACAACGGCTGATAACCCTTGGCTTACTATCCTTGTTCTACAAGAAAGAAATAAAGGAGTTGGTGTTCTTTTTTAAAGCGCCGTATGGTCACGTATGGTCATATCGATTTTGATGTATATAGCTTCATTTCATTCGTCAACAATGGCCGAACACGGCTTAGTCATAATCCTTCTCACGCTCAAAGTTCCTTTCTGTAATTCCAAGACATTCCAATCCTCATACTTCAATCGCCTTATCGAGTCATGGATCCACGTTTGCAAAATTTTTCCCTCTAGCACCTTCGCCAGCCTTTCGGCCTTCAAAAGATCTCTTAAAGCCGCATACGGAAACTTGATTATGACAACATTTGATGTAGACATGCCATGCACGTAGACACTGGTGCGGGACTGCCCGTGCCACAGATCCTAAATAGTTTTATTACATATGGTCCTCCTATTGGGTTCATTGAATGCAATCACTTTATACTTTGCCAGTATTATATTATTATACAAACACATTTGAGCACTTTGGATCCAGCTGTATCCCCTGTTGTGAACTCACCACACAGAGTTCCAGAAGCCCTCATGGAACCTCTGAAGAAGGAGCTTGATTCAGGTTGAGCAAGGAATCCTAGCAAAGGTAGAACATCCTACAACTCTTTGGTTTGAGTAGTGAATAGTAATGGTACTTTGTGACTTTGTTCGAATCCAAATAATGTACTTTCGAAGTTGAGTGGTGCTAAGTGTTTTTCAATTCTAGATTTTCTGAGGGTCTTAAACCTGCTATAGATCTGCAAAAGATTGAGTCCATTCTTACCATGGATCCCTCCGGTAGTATAACGGATCTACGAACATTTCTTGGAATGGTACAGTTCCTGAGTCAGTTTATATCAAATTTGGCAACATTGGCGGCAAACCTCTGGGCGTTAACGTAGGCAAACATTGCGTTTTTTCTGGTGTCCGGAGCTCCCAGACCGCAGTCGACGCCTTCATGAAGACAATTACAGCTTCAATATCATTGCAGCTTCAATATCATATTTTAATAGAACAAAGCTTGTTATGATTCAAGTGGATGCCTTCCAGCATGGCATTGGTGCTGTCCTTTTGCTGGATAGATGTTCAGTCGAATTTGCAAGGATGATGTTATCGGAAGCAGAGAAGCGTTAATCCAACGTAGAACAAGAGATGTTAGAAGTGGTCTACAGTCCCGAAAAGTTCCAGTATTATGCGTATGGTAGACCTGTCGTGATAGAATCTGATCACAAGCCGCTTTGAGTTATTTTTAAGAGACATTTGCACCACCAAGAATGGTGCCAAAATTTTCGGTAACCACTGAGTATTCTAAGAAAATACAATACAATGGAAACTCCGAAGAAATTCATATTTTTAATTCAACGTTTCGACTACTGTTGAGCCATTATCAGGAATTATGAAAGCTACTAAAAAGATCATCTTATATCACACCTGTATATATAACTTATGTATATATAATTTTTAGAAGCTTTCATAATTCTGATGATGACTCAACAAGTAGTCGAAACGTTGAATTAAAAATATGAATTTCTCCGGAGTTTCCATTGAATTGTATTTTATATCAGAATGATGCTTCGTATACAAAAGTATAACGCAGAGATCAAGTATGCACCTGGCAAGGACATACCAGTTGCTGACGCTCTGTCAGTAATAAGCTCTTATTATGGAAACACTGTTGACGGACTGTATGCGATTGAACATAAAGTTCTTCTGAATCTTAATGTAAGCCCAACAAGGATTCCCCAGATCCAAGATAAAACAGCCAACGACACAGACCTGAGCAGTTTATGGAAGATTGTTGCTCTCAAAACTTATGTGCCTACTGAAATTACCGTGAAGAGTTGACTCTGCCAGAAGGTATGATATTAAAAGGCTCGTGCATTGTTATTCCCAAGTTTCAAGATCCAAATGTATTGCAACAATTACACTATGCCCATCAGAGTGCGGAAGCGAAGGTCATTTGAAGTTGTTGTTGTTGTTGTTGTTGTTGTTGTTGTTGTTGTTGTTGTTGTTGTTGTTGTTGTTGTTGTTGTTGTTGTTGTTGCTGTTGCTGTTGCTGTTGCTGTTGCTGTTGGATCGTGGATCATTAATATTGCATCATGAACCATTATTGCTCATCTCAAATCCATCTTTGATATCGAACAATGGTTCCCAATACAATCAAAATGCTGCAATGGACCGCCTTACCGTATAATAAACAGCGTTATAAGATTAAAATTCACTGTGTTCATGTATCACTACGATAAAATTATTGCAGTCATATTGTAGACGTCCAAATTCTGTATATCTAGAATCTTATGATAGCTTAACATGTTAAACCTCGTATCATCTCATATATTCATTCTGTATATATAGACTTAAGGTAGCCCCATATACTAATCCGCACAAAATCTTTTCTACAAGAACGCGAAAACATATAACATCATGCTCGTTGTGTGTTGCTGAAGCAATCTCGCGCCATTACGTGTGTTGTTTACTGTGAGAAAGCTCTATATAATTACTTATCTGCAGCAAGAACTTCGGTCATTCAGCCTATAAGAAAAGTGAAGCCAGATGGCTGCTGAATTGACCTACAAAGTCCATGAAGATCGTTTTTGAAATAGTTTTGAAAAACAATGCGTCATATACAACCAGTTCAAAAGGGATGTCCTTTGCAAATCTTAAACTCTAAACCTTAAACCTTAAACTATAAGCGCGCAAAGCTAAATGGGAGTACAAGCTTCAGGCTTAGTAGTTGTATATTGTAGCTATTTGTGAATGAATTGTTCTCGTTAGGAGATATTTACCATGTCTCTAAGAAATGGGCCCCATATATGATTAAATGATGGTCCCATTATGCTTTTGCACGCTTAGAGTTTAACGTTCAAGGTTGCAAAGAACAACCTTTTTTGAATTGGCTGTAGGCCTATATCTCATATTATTACGTCCGGTGACCTACGGCTCAATCTTTACACGCTGTATTGTAGTACGAAATCTATCGAAAACATTTTATCGACTGTAACAACATTTTTGCGTTTTGTTAGAAATTGGCATAACATGTAGAATATTTTATATTTTGCTTCCTGTTATAGTCTATGTTTTAAGTAAAATGGTGCAGGAAAGTTTTTAATTAACTAACGTTTTTAAAAGCAATTGAAATATTAATACTATAATAGTCTCTACGCACATTGAATTCTCCATTTTGTCAATATTTATGTGATCGTAGACAAACTGTCTATTAAAAACTGTCTATTAAATTGTATAATTTACTTTAAAACAGATAAACAAAATTGGTTTCTGAGACATTTGTGCCAATAGCGAAAACAACATATTGGCTGCATGTTGCTATAATGTACGATAACTCATGCATGTAAGTTTAAGTAAGTCAACTTATCATGTTTTATAAAGCTAAGGTCATGTTATTCAGTTTCTATGATTTTAAATCGTCGTCTACACATGCACATAACTACACGACCAAATAAAAACTCAATGCAAAGAAAAATGCCACGGAGGGGCGGTTGAACGAAAGCCAGATATCGCTATCTAGGCTATTAGATATTTTTCGAAATTGTTAGTTGATTAGAATGACCTGGATTAAATTTAGTAGAATTTATGAAATAAAATTTCTTTTTAAATTTTTATTAATTATATATGGACCAAATCTTTAGTTGAGTTTAGAGAATCATTATCTGATGGACAGCGCTTATTGGCAAATCATGTCAATCATAATATGTCATCACGTGCAGTGGCTTTAAAACCTGATAAAACACTCCTAATTAGTATTCTTTATATAAAGAATACTAATAAAGGCAGTATGTATATCGTAGTCGTGTCCTCATTAGTATTCTTTATATAAAGAATACTAATAAGGCAGTATATCTATTGAATTTGTAGTCGTGTTTGAAGCCGTTTAATAAACTCGCAGGTTGTGTTTTATTAGGTCTAAAGCCACTCGCGCTGCGCGCTCGTGGCTTTAAACTTAATAAAACACTCTTGCTCGTTTATTAAACAGTACTTAGAACACACCAATATAAAAGTTTACTAGAAATAAAGATGCCTTTCAACTAGTGTGAATTTTCCCATTTGCGGTAGAACTTCAGATAGTTTCCACTCAGGAAAATTATCCGTGAATTGGAACGGACAAGAAAATTTTTCTTTGTCTTGTACGCTTTGGGTTGGAACATTTTCATGTCCGTTCCAATCCACGGATAATTTTCCTGAGTGGAAATTAGCCTTTAAAGGAGCGCTCTCGAAATATTTAGTAAGACTTGTCAACCAACTACACAGCATTTATCGTTTGTTTCTAGTGGCAGCTGTTTTCCACCAGCTCGGCGAATTTGTTCGCGCGAAGTGACTCTTCCCTTTGTCGGCATCGCTTGCACGTCAGCAAAAAGCCAAAAGTGCATGTTATGTTTTGCTTCATGCAAAACACGGTGAGGAAAATAAGCAGAGTCATGACAAAAGCTGTAAACTCGTACGTCTATAATCGTTGTATCATTTGATTTGACGAAAAAGTTAGAAAATTGTTTCGCTTTCCTGATTGGATTATGTGTATTAGCCGAATTCATATTATAGAAACTCGTCTGTCAAAACCCGTCTGAATATGAATTTAGGGACGGATAAATTCGAATTTAAGACGAGTTTCCCGTCTAGATGGGATTCCCGTCTAACTTTCCCGTCTGTTTGGACGGGTAAGTTAGACGGGAAAGTTCGGACGGGAAACTCGTCTGCCCCCGGATTCATATTAGGGGAAATTTAGATTAAGAATTAAAACAATATTATATCTTATACAAAAGACGGTAAACTAAAATCTTTCCACCAGAAAGCTGCAGACTGAGAAACACTGAAAGCTGCAGGTTGAGGGACTGATTCAACTACCTGAATAATATTAAATACAAGTAAAACGTTGACGTTTCGAGTGAATGTCCCTTCAAAGAAAAAAGAAAAAAAGGCTTTCACTCGAAACGTCAATTTTTAATGGTATTTTTACTTGTATATTTTAAGGCTCTGTCACACTATTGCGTATGAGAGAAACGTAGGAGAAGCGTATGCAGATTAACGAAATAATTTTCATACGCACAAAAATCCTTTGAAATGCCAGCGTATGAGTACCGTACACCTGGCGTACCTCTAACGTATTTAGCGTGTGCCTAGAGTATGCTTATCGTATAAAGCATACGTCTAATACGCACATGTACAAAATTTTTGAACATGCTTAAAAAAAATTTTCCGCCTCGCCATATGCCAGCGTACACCGTACGCGACCGTGCTTGAAACGTATACAACCTATGCCTAACGTACCCCTAGCTTATGTCAGCGTATACCGGCGTATGAGTGATATTTTCCATACGCTAGCATACGCTAGTACGATATACGCAATAGTGTGACAGGGTCTTTAGGTAGTTGAATCCCTCTTCGCGGCTTTCTGGTGTTATTGCATGTCACTATACCTACGCTGGCTTGCACAGACCGCTCGAGTATATATCACAATAATTTTTTACTGCATACGGCAGCATACGCTGGCATACGGCGAGGCATTCAGAAACTTTCTTTTTATATGATAAGCATACTCTAGGCACACGCTGAATACGCTATATAGAAGTACGCTAGATGTACGATACTCGTACGCTGGCATTCCAAGGGTTTTTGTGCGTAAGAAAATTATTTCATTAATTTGCATACGTTTCTCATACGTTTCTCTCATCAGAACGCAATAGTAGAGAGTTTAACGGCTTCGCGTTATACAGCACGGCAAACGCCAGGTGCAAAGAATTTTTTTACGGTATCAGGCAATAAAGAGTATAAACGAACTCGCTGTTTTAAAACTGAAATACATAATTATTCTTTCGACGCAAGAAAGAAAATACGAAACGAAAACGTTCAACGAAACTTTTGCCAAGAAAATTTGTGCCTGCCGTTTGCTGTTCGCGGAAACGTGAAGCTTAAACTCCCTAGTGTGACAGGGCCTTTAAAATGTCACTTATACAATAAACTTGTATATATATTTGTATATATATATATATATATATATATATTTGTATATATATATATATATATATTTGTATATATATATATATATATATATATATATATATATATATATATATATATATATATATATATATATATATATATATATATCTTCGCCTGAAGATCGCTTCGAAAGAAGCGTGAAACACAGTGTAGCGACAAATATATTTTAAGATTAAAGAATTATTTAAGCTCTATCGTATATTGGTATTGAGCACTCTTCGTTCAATTACGGACAACAAGAATTAATTAATTAATTATATATATATATATATATATATATATATATATATATATATATATATATATATATATATATATATATATATATATATATATATATATATATATATATATATATATATATATAAATATCTATATATATATAGGTCAGACTCATTACCAAAGGTGGGTGCGTACAACAGGAAAAGGCAAGGACCTCCCCATGCCCACTCCTGACCTCAGCCTGCACACCCACTCTTGGCTTCAGCCTCCTGACAATTGCCTGAATATTGGTGAATACAAAAAAAAGAAATGCTAATAAAGAGGAATTTATAAAAGATCTGCAAATACTTATATTGAAAAGTGACTGGGAAAGAGTCTAGAATGAAAACGGCAATGCAACCGTGCATAGAAAAGAGGAAGTGAAGATGGAATTAATTGTCTATTTAAATGTGTTGAAGGAGGAAACTTTGTGCTGTTGGGCTTGCTGAGCAGTCCATCTTGCATTGTCATCCTGTGTCTATATTTTAATATCAGTGTTTGCACTGCTTGTCTCCAGCTAACCAGCTTTATATTTGAAAATCACAATCATGGCTTAATTGTTACTGTTATTAAACAGTTTGCTACAAATTAAAGTTCACTTTTAAACGGTATATTTGTTGCAATGTGCAATGACAACTGTTTATCTCAAGTTAAGCTTGTCAACAAGTTATTTACGATAACCTTGTAGCTACTTGATATATTCATTACTAAACAACTTCGACAGAACTATACTACAGTTGACAAGCTGTACGTCAAGCTTGCTACAATAACAATAACAATAACAATAACAATAACAATAATATAACAATTGCAACTTGCAAGTTTGTTGAAATTGACACATTTTGTTGACAACAATGACAAGCGCGGTGTAATATGATTGGTTTACGTTTTGTATACGCATTTGAAATGAATACAAACTCTTACCATAAGGATAACCTCCAAAAATTAATCTTTTCACTCTTCGAGAGTTCAAGTCAAGTCGACTGGTAAACGTTTATAGGAGTCAGGAGACCTCTAGCCTGACCTACGTTTCGCCCGCCCTAAAATTCGCAGGTCGACGAAAAGGGCGAAACCAGTGAACGGTAAATAACCTGGAACGATAACTCAAGTAAACATGCCCATACTTGCCCGAAGCCAAGATGGCGGCCAGTAATGCGTGTTTTTTGCGTGGCTATGTCACGAAGTGTCGGTCGGCAGAGAACGCATGGTAATGGCGCGATTTTATTTTATATTGAAAGACCGACAAATTTGGGTTTTTTTTATTTCAATTATATAAGATATTTGCATTCTTTTGACAGCAATTATAATACGAAATATATTTCTTGGTAATAAGATACAATCAATCGTGTATTAAAGTTATTTTACAAGGATATCAAGCGGCATCGTTTAAATATTGGTGACTTCAATAAAAAAAAGTCGAACGTTCCAACAGCGACGAATTGCTTCTGTTTCAATTATATTTGTGGACTCCAGTCGACGAATAATTGATTACAAGATAAGTATTGAATTATTTTTACTTTTTTCATGATAACTATTGGTTTTTAAACAAGATCAACTTGTTTTAAACGA
>CACRXK020010696.1:0-17312 GCA_902702795.2 Paramuricea clavata | reverse complement strand
TCGCGCGACGTTAATCCGGCCCTGCGAGTATGACATACCTGTGCGCGTTTTTCCAAACTTTGGCATCTTTTATCACAATGTAGTTGTAACCTCGGGAATAATACTGCAAGTCAATGCGTCCTGAAATGGAAAAGATTTTTTTCTCGACATTTCCGCCATTTATTCCTAAATGTCAAAGAAATAAAACTAAAAGGTTCACTATCTTTTGCGGTGTAAAACATAACGCAAATATATTTATTTATTAAAGTTTCCTTAATTAATACAGTTTTCTCAACCATGAAAATCTGATATCTTTCAATTAAGCAAATAAGCATTAAATTGAGGCCAAAAGGTTTAAAGGTTAAAATATGTTGCTGTCATTCTAAATTCACACCTATAATATTTCGCAAAGTGTCTGCTACCATCAAGAAGGATTATACTTAAAGTGGATCTGTGTGTATTACCTGGTGTCGGGGCAGATTCTATATTCTCCACATAGTCCAGAGGTTCCTGTTTCATCCACATAGATAAGGATAATCCCATCTCGCAATCTGTATCGTTTTCACCACATTTCCCAGTGATATTATGGAATATGTATGCATTGTCTCCGGAGAGGGTGATTTCAGTTTCCTCGGTGTTATTTGAGTTTACAAAGTGTTGGTTTACTGCTGGCTTCATCTCGTCTAAAAAAGGGCGTAATTAAGGGGAGTTTAGGGAGATGAATAAAAATGGGAGTATTAGGTAGTACAAGAAATACATACATGGATGGAATATATGGGATGTAGGTGGATAAATAGGTAAATAGATTGGGAAGTTGATAGGTTAGGTAGGCTATGCTTGGTAGGTTATCTTATATGTTAGGTAGGTATGTAGGTAGGCAAGCCAAGCCAAGGAAAGCGAGGCGAGGTGGGGTAAGGTAAGGTAAGGTAAGGTAAGATAAGGTAAGGTAGGGTAGGGTAGGGTAGGGTAGGGTAAGGTATGTAGGTAGGTAAGCTGGTAGGTAGGTAGGTAGATAGTTAGGTAAGTAGGTATGTGGGAAAGTAGATAGGTAGATAGATAGGTAGGTATGTAAGAATGTAGAGTTAGTATGTAGGTACCAAGGCAACCATATACGAATACAAATAACAAAATAAAGCAAGCATAAAATCTCACATACTCTCATTAAGTTTAATAGGTACAGCAACTCTGACGATACCATCTTTAGATGTTCCCAGTTTTTCTTTTATCCAATTCACCCTCTCATCTCCTTTATATCCAACCAGCAGAAACACCAAGTCTTCAGATGTGAGGGAGTATCGCAAACTGATTGCACCAAGAGACTCAAGAAGATGCAATGTTTCATTTGATGGCCTGTGTTAATTTAAAAAAAGAAACCATTGATACAATAGTTCACAGTAAAAGTGTACAGTAAACAGGCATCATACCGCAATTTTTTTCGGTCATTGACCGTTGACTGGCCGTTATTCTGTTCCCTGAACTTTATCTAAAGACTAAATGCTAAATTTACCTTTGGGTGACATTTTGTGTGGCAACAACTACGATTGAATCGTCAGTGACATTCATCAGCAAGTCGTTAACATCTGAAGGATTCTCTGCTGATCCCGATGAAATAAGAGCACCAGTCTTCGGGTTTGCAACAACAACATTATAACCTGGCATCTTTCGACTGACTTCTTGTCCGTTTAACTAAGAAGGAAATACACGATATAACAATTTTCCTTGATAAGTTTTATTTGCTCATGTGTACGGCAAAAACGTGACAATTTTTGCTTGCCAAAGAGCCTTGTTGCAGAGCTAATTGCTTTGATGATTGGTTATATTATACTACCTGAAAAAAACAAGCAGAAACTCGACGTTTCGAGCGAAGATCGAGTTTCTGCTTGTTTTTTTTCAGGTAGTAATATTACCACTCAGCACAGCAATTGACTACTTGCGTAATAGACAAAATTTTGATCTCAACAAGTCTGGACAAACATTTCATCACAGCTTGAAAGAGCATCACAAAATTAGTAATATTCCAAAGTTTCGTTGCGAAATGGTGTAAAATGAGGATAATATAGCCTTGCGAAGTTTGCAGTTTTTCAGTCATTTTGTATTACAAACGATAAATTGACAGACCCAAAGGGTATTGGTCTGTCAATTTCCCCCGCGTAATGCAAAATGACTGAAAATTACAAACTTGGCAAGGCCATATTATCCTCATTTTACACCATTTCGCAACGAAACTTTGGAATATTACTAATTTTGTGATGCTCTTTCAAGCTGTGATGAAATGTTTGTCCAGACTTGTTGAGATCAAAATTTTGTCTATTACGCAAGTGGTCAATTTCACATTGGTACTACCCACACTGGTACAGCCAGTTTTAGTATTGTTCCAAAGCTAGTCAATGGCGCTTTTCGACAAAGACAAACGGCCGCCAAGGAAACCTTGACAGGTGGACAAGAAATACTTCTATGGTTTTGGCAAACAAAAGAAGGCCTTGATGTGAGCATTCCGTGAGCACAGACAACAAAACCTGTCAAGTAAAACTTGTCAAGAAGAACTTGTTGATCGTACACATGAGAGGGTAAACTTGTCAGGAAAACCTGACAAGAAAACCATGCTCGTCTGTATGGAAAAAATATGAACAGAACTTTTATTTATATTTTCAGGTACAGAACGTTCGAGATTGTACATTGAGATAATCCAAAATTCTAATTCACCTTGATTGAACATTTTCGTGTAACAACAGTTTCGTTTGCTCCTTTAAGAACACCAGATCGTGCATGAATGCGAAGAATACCTACAAGAATAAAATATATTATGGCGCTTCTTAAAATTAAGCATAAACAATTTTTTTAATATAACTAACTAACTAACCAGTAAGTAGTTTTTAACAAAGCAGACGATGTATCATAAAGACTATATTATTAAGTAATTTTTGAATTGTATTTGTAGATATATATTTATCAGCGCCGCTAAGGATAACAGTGCATATTTCACTGAATGGGTTACCCTGTTTAATTAAATAAAGTTGTCAAGTGAAAGTTAATCTCTCCGTAGAAATGATTTTTATTGAATGAAAGAACAAACCTTTATAAATTCCGAAAACCTCAACTCTCATGCAAGGTGCATCTTTCCAGGCGGTAGGAAGAAATCGTAAAGCTCGAGCGAGAAATGGTTGAACCGGATTTTTTCTAGTACATCGACAGCTGGTGTTTCCAGTAAACATCTACAGAGGAAAAATAAGGAGCCTAAAATTCATACATTCTTCGCCTTTCAACCTGGTTTCCATGTAGGGTCGTATTCGTGAGCGGATTTTATGGGGGCCCACTGTAAGCCGTGATTTACAGTAGGCTGTCATGGTTTGTTCACCATGGGGTTAGTGAGTTGGAGTAACTCTTAAATGGTAATCAATACTAATTAATGGTTTATTGACACATTTAGTAACAGTTACGCCTCTAATTTACAATGTGTTTACAATATAAGGGAAAGGGAAGAGAAAAGGCTTCAATCTAGATGAGTAATTTTCTAGATGAGTAAAGGGATCAATCTAGATGAGTAAAGGGATCAATCTAGATGAGTAAAGGGAAGACTAGAAAAGGCTTCAATCCAGATAAGTAATCACTATTCGGTTTTCAGTTATCACAATGAGATAGGTAGATCACATATTTTTTCAGACCCCTTCTAGACTGGGAGAGTGTACCCTTTGTAAATGGGATAGGAAGAAAGCATCACCCAGCACAAGTGGTAATAAAAATTACAGTATACTCCTGATCTCCTTCTCAAGAATATTATTCCTAAGTATATATGAGCACAACGTTGATATTCTTAAGTGCAAGTTTGCCAAAGTATTAACCTTCACAGTCTGGTCTTCTTTGTACAGATCCCAAGAAATCCCATCCATGGTACTTGATAGCTTGTACTCAGTCGTGTATTCCATTATTCCAACAGGTTTACCTTGAGTCGCTACACCATGAACTGTTGTAAAAATAAGAATGTTCGTTTTATTAAAAATAGAAAGAACAAGTTGATTAGTCAGGGTTTAATCCGTCATTAATCCACCCTTGAGTGAAAATGAAATTGCGCGCACTTACCTTCGAAATTCCACAGAAAATCAATTTGTAGGTACAGTTTGTTTCGCAAGGGATTACCGCACCAGGCACTGGGGCCATTTAGGCGACCTTCGTGGGCAGGGTAAGGATCATTAGGGTGATTTGAGGACTTCATTTGATCGTCCTTAATGCTACCACTTTCTACATCTGCAGTGGCTTCGCTGTATACTAAAACAGAGCGAGAATCTGTTATATGTAAACAGAGAGTACTGTCAGTTGCAATAACTGTTATCAATGGCAGCCTTGTCAATAACATATACACGATAAAGGTACAAAATACTGTAGAATATGATGCGACTATAGTCTCTGACTATCATGACAATAGTCTTTGACTATAACGACTACGAATATGATGACTATAGTCCTTGACTATGATGACTATAGTTCTTGACTGAATGACTACGAATATAATGACTATAGTCCTTGACTATGATGACTATAGTCCTTGACTAAATGACTACGAATATGATGACTATAGTCCTTGACTAAATGACTACGAATATGATGACTATAGTCCTTGACTATGATGACTATAGTCCTTGACTAAATGACTACGAATATGATGACTATAGTCCTTGACTAAATGACTACGAATATGATGACTATAGTCCTTGACTAAATGACTACGAATATGATGACTATAGTCCTTGACTATGATGACTATAGTCCTTGACTAAATGACTACGAATATGATGACTATAGTCCTTGACTAAATGACTACGAATATGATGACTATAGTCCTTGACTATGATGAATATGATGACTATAGTCCTTGACTATGATGACTATAGTCCTTGACTAAATGACTACGAATATGACGACTATAGTCCTTGACTAAATGACTACGAATATGATGACTATAGTCCTTGACTAAATGACTACGAATATGATGACTATAGTCCTTGACTATGATGACTATAGTCCTTGACTAAATGACTACGAATATGACGACTATAGTCCTTGACTAAATGACTACGAGTATAATGACTATAGTCCTCGACTATGATGACTATAGTCCTTGACTAAATGACTACGAATATGATGACTATAGTCCTTGACTAAATGACTACGAGTATAATGACTATAGTCCTCGACTATGATGACTATAGTCCTTGACTAAATGACTACGAATATGATGACTCTATAGTCCTTGACTATGATGATTATAGTCCTCGACTAAATGACTACGAATATGATGACTATAGTTCTTGACTATAACTGTAGCCTTTGAATATGACGAGTTGATGACTATAGTTCTTGACTAGTATATATTATGACAATAGTCCTTGACTATCTGATATAGTCCTTGACTATCTGATATAGTCCTTAACTATAATGATTATAGTCTTTGACTGATGACTAGAAACCTGAACTATGATGACTAAAGTCCTTGGCAAAATTACTGATGATATGAAGACTATTGTCCTATACAAAATTTGTGTCAACATGTTGTTGGGATTATATGCACCTGTTGTTCCATAAAGTTGGAATCTGAAGTCAGGACGTGTTTCCCAGCTGTCAACTTCAAATCGCACGTGGCGTGTGAGCAAACGTTTTTCTAATGCTGTATAACATTCTCTTGTGTCGAATAGCTAAAAGTTAAAAATCTTATGAGACTAAATCCAACTATTTATGTTCATTGGTGTGATATTTGACTAAACAATGGTTAGTGTAAACGGGTATCACCTCGCATGATCAGCCGGCTCTGCGACCTGGATTTTAGGCAGCTGTTTGATCATAATTCCACCTCAGTCGCATGTCTGAAGATTGTTCCTTGCAAAACTCTACTAAATATCGCATTCTTAAGGGCTCCCCAGTTTCCTCTTGTTTTACAATGGATCAGTAAAAGATGACGTTTACTGCATCTCTGGAGAGAACAGCTTAAAATTGCTAGAGGTATCCAATGTAAAAGTATAAGGTTTCCTTCTGAAGAGCAGCTGTGGGGCCTATCCAGTGTAAAGTTTATGAAGTCAAGGTTGGGCAAATACGAGATGACCATACCTATTCCGGCCCTAATCATATGTTGAAAATTCTTTACCGTCATATTCCCATTGTGATCTCTCAGAAATTTCAAGGATTCCTCTGTATCTCCATACCACAATACAAGTTTGGTGTAATGATCATGTATTCTGTCACCAGCCAAACGAAAGCCAATACCGGATATAACCGTCAATTGAAGCAAATCAACCTTGGAGAAAATTATTAATTGGTATTCAGCCAAATAATGCCGTCCAGTTGCGGTAAAAGGCCCATACACGCCCATGCGGTAAAGGGCACACACTACGTGATAGGCACACAATAAGCCCATAGGCATACGTTAAGACAATGTGTGATTGGGCAGCAAGCAAAACAGTGCGATTCTTAAAACAATGAACAAAAGAACATTGCGATCACTAAATCCTGACTGAATAGCATGGAGAACAGTGCGATTTTCAAAACAATGAAAAGACAATGAAATATCCCTACTATCTATTCAGTTTTAGAAGACCTGCACGGGGACGCCTCTTGATGGATAACCAGCCCACGTGCTTAAATATAAGGCATGTATTGTTCCCAGAACAACAGTCAATTGGGCCCAATGCTATGGGGTCTTTTGAATATATCTTATTTTAGTTTAATATTTTAACATACCTGGATGTATTGCAATCTCTCCTCCTTTACAGGAGACCAAGCTCGTGGGTGGAAATGGTTGGAGATAATACCATGATGAGGTTGATGATTCCTGAGGTGCAAATAAAACAATATCAGCTCTATGTGTCTAAGATGTTCTTCCTAGAGATCTAATGAGGACATCCCTAGCTTTTTGGTCCACTGTTCTTACAGGAGAAAACTTGAACTAAGTTCACTTACAGTATAGATGGCTCTGACAGTTCAAAACTATTCCCGCTAGAGGTCTAGTATTTAGAGCGATCTCTTAGCAGGTCTATGTTGCTACAGGAGGAAAATTCAACTCAACTAACGTTATTTATACTGGATAGCTCTATCACTTCTAAACTGTTCTTCCTGGAGGTAGTAACGGTGGTCTGTTATTGGTCCAGTATTGCTGCATGAGAAAACCTGAACTCAACTAAATTCATTGATAGAGTACTAAATAACTCTACTATTTCTAAAATGCTCTCCATAGAGGTCCAGTAAGAGTCAACCCTTATTCACCCACGTTTGCTGAAGGAAGAAACTGGAGCACCCCCCAATATAGCACCTACCAATCCCTGGAAGAAGAAGCGGTCAGCGTATTTTCGAACTCCACAAATTCCGGATCAATTAATTCAGGTCCATGGATAACTAAAAATAGAAAATGTATTTTTTGTGCTATCAAATTAAAATACAGTCAAATCCGGCTAATACGGGAATATCTCCAATACGCACACCTTTCTAATAAAGACATCTCTCTAATACGGGCACCTCTTTTATACAGGCACCTATCTAAAACAGACATCTCTCTAATACGGACACCTCTCTCATACGCTCACTTCTGTAATACGGATGGATACTTTCATTGCAGTGATGTCATTATGGTGTCTTGTTTAAAATGGAATTAGCCGGCAAGCTTACCTGAGTGGGACAAATTATTTCCCTGTGTTAATATGACTGTTTTAAATTGTGACGAAAATGTGACGCCTCCAAAATATCTTGACGTTGTATTACGACTAATGACAACCAATTTTCACTTTTCTTGTTTATATTTTCCAAATACGGCGCTCTAACTAATTTAGGTAAAAATCAGCAAAAAATGTCCATCTTGGTCAGGTGGGACGGAACGTTCGTATTAAACTTTTCTCCTGCTCGCCTGAAATCCCACCTTAGCCGGGCTGGCTCGTCTCGCATATAAACATACAACGATTTTATACGCAATAAGGTCCCGGTTAGCCCAAACAGGTCCTAATAAAGGCGACACTTTGCTATCTCCCTCCGTGGTCCGTGCTAGAGAGGAACAACTACCTATAGAAGAGACCAAGGCGTATTACCGATCAGTATATTACCTTCATACGTTCCAATAAATTCTACCCTTAATGCACAGGACACGCCACAGGACAATGCATTAATACGAATGAACCGAGCAGTTATAACTGGCCACAGATAATGACTAACAATCTTGGTTTGGTCATCGTTTCCATGAAAAATCTGTGAAAAATTAAACACCATTGCACTTTATTAGCAGTAAAGAAAAGAGAAGAAAAGTGTCAAGTATCTTGGCGTAATTATGGATTGTAAATTAAACTGAAAGGATCATGTCTTTAATTTATGAAAAATATCCAAAGATATTGGCATATTATTTGTTGTGTTGGTGTAATGTACTCAGGTGAATAAGATGCTTGTGATGTTACTCTGAGTGTATATCCACACCGGGCAGGCTTGAAAAATATGCCTGGCCACGGTGGGAATCGAACCTACGACCTTTGGAATACTAGCAGCGGCCAATGCTCTGCCGACTGAGCTACGCGGTCAGGTCGGTTCGAGATGCGATATTTCGTGATTTTGACTTTTAAACTTCGTGATTATACTACTTTGACTATTTAAACTTCGTGATTTTGTTTCAATTGATACACTGATACAAGTTTATTACTCAGTAATCTACGCCGGCATTTCTTATGTTCGCTGTCCTGGACATGTACATACAAAAGTGATTTGCACCCATTATTGATCCTGCAAAAGAAGGCTATGCGGACAATAAAATTTTCCGGTTTCCGTGAGCGCACTTCCCCATTATTTAAAGCATTAATGTTTCTAAAATCTAGTTTATTTCAATGCAGCATCTTCCAGCTGATTTTGGTGACTTTTTCTACCTATCAGAATCAGAATCAATTTATTTGCATTTATTTCTAGCTCACCGGCAAAGATATTCATTACTGATATCCCATAAATGCATATATTTACATTAAATTATAAAAAAGTATTTATGTTACAAACGAAGAGTGCGTAGTGGCCAAAGGAGCAAACGTTTACGAGTTGGCCACTACCATAGACCTTATTCATAAATCGTGACGAGGCCTCGTATCCTAGGAAACGGGGAAAAAAGGCTATGGCAGCTTTTTTTCGTGAATATTACGGCTTTTTTCGAAAATAATATCTATAAAACTGAGCTTGAAAGTTGAAAAAAATACTTCTGAGAAAATATAACATGATATTTAAAGCAAAAGATGCTGGAGTCAATCAAAAAAGGAAACCTTTGACTTTGTATTATTGTCGTAGTTTGTATGGGCAAAACAAAGAACCAACAAGGCTACAAAACGTCTATACAACACCAAAATCGTAAGAAATATGAAACTATTGTTGAAGAAATAAGATTACAACTCACTCAGGTAATGTAGCCTTCATTTTTTAAACTTGTAAGCTGCTTGCAGAATGTTATCGAGCCAGAGCCATAGTTCATATTTTCCCGTACGAATCAATGACATTTGACGTATTCTCTTGTGACTTTTGACCTGTTGTTTTCTTCCACATTAATGTCAAATTCGAAAAATTATACTTTCATTCCATAGTTGTCTTGATTTTCCACGGAATAACCTTTATATTGACGTTAAAATCTCAGTAAAATACTGTTTTTCGCTTCTGGATAAACACTGTCGCCCAGGGTGGAAAGTTTGTAGGTTGCGCCGAAGATCTTCGGCGTGGAAAATTCATAAATTTGCTCCATTTTGGCGCAGAATAATGGGAAAATGAACTGGCGTGGCGCACTGGCGTACAAAAATTTATTTAGTTGTGCACACTACAACGTTCTCAACCATTTCTGTTTGTATTTCAGCCATGTAATAACGGGAATTTGATTGAGCACTGACTGACCGTATTTCAAAAGTTTAGTATCTGTTCTGTCTCGGCTCTAAAAGTGTTGACATTGCAACTCAGCGGCGCATGTGAATATGTTTAAAACAGGATTTGTACAGCCACTGGCGCATGTTACCTGAACCTCGATCAAATCTTCGGCGCACAAAAAACAAACTTTCCACCCTGGACTGTCGCCTCGACTGTCGCTACGTTGTCATTTTTTCCACACAAAAACGGGAGAAAAACCGGTCGCTTTTATAATATACTCATTTACCGCTTTCGTTGTGGGAACAAAGTCTTAAAATACACACAAAAATCGTTATAAATCGAAAAAAGCAACAAGAAACAAGCCATTAAAGTCGACACAATAGCATCTGAATTTTGCTTGTCAAGCAGTTTTCGCTTGTTTTCCCGCGTTTTGTTCCCGTATCCTAGGATACGAGGCCTCGTCACGATTTATGAATAAGGTCTCATAGGAAAGTGAACGGCACAAATAATGTAGAAATAAGTTATATTAAGGTTTCTAACTGTATTTTAATAAAATAAATAATATTATAAAATAACATGTATATAACGCGTGCTCTGATTGGTCGAAACCCGTGTTTGGATCAGGCCATCCAAACACGGAAGACTATCGTGTTGTTGTTATTTTATAAAACAATTACTTTATGGTTTCCCTGTTAGGATGGCCTGATCCAAACACTTGGGAATGTTGCTCGAGTTAAGAAAAGCGCGCAAAATCACTCGCCTTCGGCTCGTGCTTTCGCGTGCTTTTCTTAACTCTCGCAACATTCCCGCGTGTTTGGATCAGGTCATCCAAACACGGAAACCATAAAGTAATTGTATATTCTAATTGTATGTTAATATATACAAATGATTATTATACGTTCTTGTGTTTCTTTGAGTGTTCGTGTTTACGGCTGTCAAGGTAAACGTGGCTATACAATTACTTTATGGTTTCCGTGTTTGGATGGCCTGATCCAAACACGCGGGAATGTTGCTCGAGTTAAGAACTCGAGCTACATTCCCAAGTGTTTGGATCAGGCCATCCAAACACGGAAACCATAAAGTAATTTGTTTGCGATGTTACTCTGAGTGCATATCCACACCGGGTGAGCTTTTCAAGCTCGCCCGGTGTGGATATGCACTCAGAGTAACATCGCAAACATATTATTCACCTGAGTACACAACACCAACACAGAAAAAATTCATATTACAAGAACACATTGGTATTGAAGGAACTAGATACTGTTCCGAAATATCACTTACTCGAACCGTCCTGACCGCGTAGCTCAGTTGGAAGAGCTTTGGGCTAGTATTCCAAAGGTCGTAGGTTCGAATCCCACCGTGGCCGGGCATATTTTTCAAGCTCGCCCGGTGTGGATATGCACTCAGAGTAACATCGCAAACATATTATTCACCTGAGTACACAACACCAACACAGAAAAAATTCATAAAGTAATTGTTTTATAAAATAACATGTTACAATACTATACGAATGCGCATGCGCATTACTTGCGTCTTATACACGTTGGTCAAATTTAGAAAAATTTCTCCCACTCGTGCGGGGTCGTATTGTCAGCGGACATCTTACAGAAAGTGGGCAGTTCTGTGCAAAATGCAAAAGTTACAATTTTTCATAACAAGTCCGCTGAAAATGTCATCTCAAAACAGTGTCATCGCACACTGGGGGAACACAAATGAAATTTCGTTAAGCATGCCCTGGGGAAGTCCTAGAATACTGTAATAAAATAACAATAAATCAAACCTTCATCATATCATCTTCTTCATACGATTCAAAATCCACACCGTTATTTCCATAGGACAACGTATAATTGTAAAACAATTGAGTAGAGAAGCGAGCCTGAGTTTGAACTTCAATGATATTAACTGTTTGATAAAATGCAACTTGTAGCCAAGCTAAGCGATCAGTTTCGAGAGCCGCCCAGCTGTGTCTTTCAACGTTTTGGTTTTGGAAATTCAGGCGAGCGCCCCCCGGCAGTTTCCAGCCAGCTGAAGAAGATGCAGTTATCTGTGTATCGGAAATTTCTCCGCTTTCCATGCCAAGTGGTCTGGCATAACATGTAGCTGGAGAAAGGCAAGAATGAACTAAACTAACTTTGTTAATGCTTGACGATTTCTATATACTGTATAGCTCTATCAGTTCTACCAGTTCAAATAGAGTTCTATCCAGTATAAAGAAAAGTTCATTGGTTTAGCTTTCCTCCTGTAAGACTGGACTAATAACAGTTATAGAGACCATCCAGTATGTAAGTCTACTTTTATAACATACCTGCGCATGTGATATAATAGCCAATAACTTCCATTCTAAGTGATATCCTTATCTGGAAATTGGTGACAGTAATACGGATTGCTCGAGCTTCGAAAGGAGGCAAGACTGCCTTCCGAACCACAGAATAACCGTCCTTATTCGCAGTTGTAGTCTAGGAATACATGTAGAAAATATCCATGAAGATTATCAAATTAAACACGAGCAATGGACCAATCCCCAATTAACCAAAATTTTGACCTCAACAAGTCTAGACAAAATTCCATCATAGCATGAAAGAGCATCACAAAATTAGTAAAAGTTTAGTTGCAAAATGTTGTAAAATGCAAATAATATAGCCTTGCGAAGTTTGCAATTTTCAGTCATTTTAGATTACAAACTGGAAATGGTTACCACTTCTGTGCGTAATCTAAAATGACTGAAAGTTACAAATTTCGCAAGGCTATATTATCCGTATTTCACAACATTTTGCAACGAAACTTTGGAATATTACTAATTTTGTGATGCTCTTTCATGCTATGATGGAATTTTGTCTAGACTTGTTGAGATCATCAGATCAAAACTTTGGTTAATTGGGGAATCAGCCCATTGCGAGCGGAAATGCAAGGATCTAGGCCCTCTGACAAGAATCGAACTAACATGCGACCCTGCGATTTTGGTGCAACGCTCTACACTTTTATCAAACTGGGGCGAGGAAGAAATTAATTTGGTAAATTTTTTCTCGATTAGTAAATTTTAGACCACAAAGTAATAAGTTTATATAATAAGTTTAGTAATAAGATCTGGTCACACTGATGCAGTTATCGATTTAGTTTAGGTTCCTCCTGTAGTAATAATGTTCGACTAAGAGATGACCTTGTACTCAACCTCGTACCCAGGGCTTCTGCACTTATTGTAAACATTCAACTTAGATGTTTATGACGTTGAATATGTTGGGCATAAACATTCAATTTGGATAGTTATGTCGTTGACTGTCTTCGGCATAAACATTAACTAGGATGGTTATGCCGTTAACTCTCTTCGGCATAACCTTTCAACTTAGATGTTTATGGCCTTGAATATGTGTTCGGCACTTTCAACTTAAACACGATCAACTTTGGTGTTTATGACGTCGATATTCGACGTTATAAACACCAAAGTTGATCGTGTATATGACGTCGAATATCGACGTCATAAACACCAAAGTTGATCGTGTTTATGACGTCGAATATCGACGTCATAAACACCAAAGTTGATCGTGTATATGACGTCGAATATCGACGTCATAAACACCAAAGTTGATCGTGTTTATGACGTCGAATATCGACGTCATAAACACCAAAGTTGATCGTGTTTAAGTTGAAAGTGCCGAACACATATTCAAGGCCATAAACATCTAAGTTGAAAGGTTATGCCGAAGAGAGTTAACGGCATAACCATCCTAATTGAATGTTTATGCCGAAGACAGTCAACGACATAACTATCCAAATTGAATGTTTATGCCCAACATATTCAACGGCATAAACATCTAAGTTGAATGTTTATGCCGAACATATTCAACGGCATAAACATCTAAGTTGAATGTTTATGCCGAACATATTCAACGGCAAAAAACATCTAAGTTGAATGTTTATGGATTAAAGTCACTAATTCAGCTATGATCAATTCGCTATATGTTCATGAACACGTGGTACAGTGGTAGAAACTACAGACGTCAAATGAGTAATGGATCGATTCTCGCCGAAGACATTTGTTATATTTTAGCACCAAAAAATATTGGAAAATTTTTATTTTTTTTCTCGAAAAATATTTTCTCAGGATGAAAGCAAACGGTATATTCCTACTTACTTTACCCAAATATTTATGATTAAACGCCATTAACGTCTAAGTTGAATGGTTATGCCGAAGACAGTCAACGGCATAACCATCCAAGTTGAGTGGTTATGCGGAAAACAGTTAATGGAATAAGCATCCTAGTTGAATGTTTATGCCAAACATATTCAACGGCATAAACATCTAACTTGATTCGAATGTTTATGCCGAACATATTCAACGGCATAAACATGTAAGTTGAACGTTTATGCCGAACATATTCAACGTCATAAACATTCAACTTAGATGTTTATGACGTTGATATTCAACGTCATAAACATTCCAAGGTTGCCTTGTACTTAATGGACAGCCTCGTACCCAGTCGCAAAAAATAACTAAAAATAGGCACACTACAGTGTTTTCATATAGATCAGTGACTAAGCTGAGCGAGCTGAACCAATGAGCTGAACTCGCCCAAGCACCTCCGTGCCACTGATCTATATAAAAACACTGTAGTGTGCCTATTTTAATTATTTTTTACGCCTGGGTACGAGGCTGCTTAAGGAGGCTCCCTACAGTTGCGTGCGGGATGTTCGCGGGACCAGTACGTGAACTATCCCACGCAACAGCATGATCAAAACAAAACAAAAACTGACCACGCTTTTTTTAAAACTAAAGCTATTTCTGAAAGGTTTCTAATGGAAAAAAGCGTTGAATAATACTTAGTTTTGAGTGCCAAATCACTTGCGAGTCTATACAGCAATTCTACATATGATACGAATATCACTAGACCAAAAAATAGCTACGAAACAATGTTTTTTAATTTTTTTAAATATACACTGTCAACTGTAAAACATTTGCAAAATTGCATACAAACGTTTAAAAAGTTATTTACTTCTCAAGAAAACGTTCACATTTTTAGTCGTGTTTCTACAAGATTAAAGTGATTATATGTAAACAGAAAAATATTTCAGTTTCATAGCCTAATTGTTCATTTTTAGCAAAAAGTACAAAACCAAACATGAAACAAAAAACACGTCCACCTGTTAATAGGCTGCTACAGCTCATAGATTGAGTAAACGGCAGGGTTTAATTAGCTTCAACCTTGTTTTCATCGATTTGATCCTTCACATTAATCCTTGGCTGTCCATGGCACTCAAATAAATCGAAAAGTTGACAAAAAGTCAAAAACAAAACAGTAAAAACAACATTTCCGCTCGATTTTGCTGAATGAAAACTCGTTCTGCGCCCGCGTATAATCTTTTACTAGTCAGCGTCGCTTTTTAATAAGGGGAATTTCTCGAGTTACACGAGGCTATTTTCTAACTTTATTTGCATTTTACTCATTAGTTTCATCGGTGACCTATCTTCAAATTTTGACCACGAAGTTATTTTGCGGTAAATTATATAAATTTCAATTTTTAAAAAAATCTGTAGTGTGGAAATTTCGCAATAAAATTTTCGCTTTTAAAAAAATCACACACTACAGAATTTTTTTAAACTTTCACCACAGTTGTAGAGCATCATTCCCTATTGATATATGAAATAAAAAAGATAGGTCACCGACATCGTTTGTGAGATAGCGGCACATTTATGGGTTAAATTGGAAGGTTTTGTGCTGTCGTCATGTTGCCATGGTAACGCTGACGTTGTCGAAATCTAGTTCGAAATATTCCTTAGGTGACCAATATTGTCACCAAATCGAAACGAATTCGCGTTCTGCACAAATAAGCCTGTTTTACGGAATTATTGGGTAAACAAGAATAACTGTAGGGAGCCACCTTAATTGACACTATATAGGGAGAACAGTAGATATATATAAAGATTTGGGTACTCGATGAAACTAAACGTAAGATGAAAATTTTGAAACGAAGCTGCCTTTTCCTACCAGAGGGGCTATAGTTTTAAAAGAGGGCCTATAGTTTTCGCAGCCACTCCTGGTTAGCTCTGAAAATGTATAAATTTAAGCCTGGAAATTTCCAACCTACAAAAACCCCTCAACCGTAGATAGATCATATAATACAACCCAACATGAATAAAGTTAGTTTCAATTACCCAAACATACGACGTGAAAGCAGTAAAATCCACCGCGTTCAGAGAGTATTCGACATTATACGATTTAATCCATTCGTCGGGATCGGAGTCTGTTCGACCCTGCGTCCATATCTCTGTCACTTTGACAAGTCGCAAGAAGTCGACCTGCAACCATTGATCTCCTGCAGAAGCGACCCAAGTTCTTTCATTGTGAAGTCGGCCGTCATGTGGACCATGGTTGGCCTGATTTTCTGTTGACGCACTCAACTGACCGTCTTGAATTCGGCGATCTTCCAAGCCAAGCGGTCCGGGTTTCTGATCTGAACGAAAATGATAACAAGAGTGGGTTGCGAACTAAAGACTGGCCATCATTTATGGCGGGGGGGAGGGTGGTTTGCCACCAAAGAGAAATATTTTTAGCCAACCTCAAATATCAATTAAAAAATAAATGCCCACCCCTGGCCAAAAACTTTGATACCGTTCAGTTGTCACATATGTCCTTTTAATACCACTTCTGTGACATGAATTTGATAACTGTTTGTGCAATTTTCTGCAGTCTAATGTTTCATGTTGTCTGCATATGTACTTTCTTTGGAGACACCATTTGCCTCCTGACAAATAGGAAAATGACGAAGATAGTGACTATGATTAATTTACATATTGCATTGACATATGTCTGTTGACATTGCTTTTTAGTCTTCAATAGGGGGGGGGGAACAAAGGCGAGAGAAAGAGAGTGAGAAAAATGGGAGGGGCAAAAACTTGCTCTTTTTCTATCCCCTTCGCCTCCCCCCCCTAGTTTCTCCCACCCTCGCCCTCCCCCCTAATACTCCTTGGAAGAATGAAGAATAAGTTTACCTTTGTAGTAACCAATAAACTCCAATCTCATAGCTCGATGATCTCTGAATTCCTTGGGATATATACGAATAAACTGGGCACGTATGGCCGGGGACAATGCATTCCGTATGATGGTGTTTTTATCAGTATTACCAGGGAAAAGCTGTGGGTAAAATAAAAATGCGTTTAGTTTCTGTTTACCAGTTATCGACATGGTCATGTTTATCTACTTAGAACATTAACTATAGTCAGACCTCTCCTCATGGCGCACTTCCCTATAATAAGGACACTTCTCTAATATGGACACCTCTCTAATATGGACACCTCTCTAATACGAACACCTCTCTAAAACGAACACCTCTCTAATACGAACGCCTCTCTAATACGAACGCCTCTCTAATACGAACACCTCTCTAATACGAACGCCTCTCTAATACGAACGCCTCTCTAATACGAACACCTCTCTAATACGAACACCTCTCTAATACGAACACCTCTCTAATACGAACACCTCTCTAATACG
>CACRXK020010695.1:0-17312 GCA_902702795.2 Paramuricea clavata | reverse complement strand
TCTGACCAGAAAACCGTTCTTTCAATTTCCAAATCTAACTCGTCTTGAATCATCCGATTTAACTTCACCGCCAAGGCTGCTGCCGACAGTTCCAGTCGAGGAATGGAGACAGTTTTCAAGGGCGCTAGGCGTGACTTGGCGAACAAAAACGAACAGTGAATTTGACCCAAAGTGTTCTCAAGTCGAAGGTAGGACACGACTCCGTAAGCGTGCTGCGAAGCGTCCGAAAAGTGATGTAACTCAAGGTACTTCGCCTCACCCAAGGTTGCCGGTTTGATGCATCTAGCGACGGATATGTTGGTTAATATTTCAATGTCCGAGTACCAATCCTCCCAACTTCGTAATTCATTCTCCTCAAGCTCTTCGTCCCAACCACGCCCTTTCTTGCAAAGATCTTGTAGAATTCTCTTTGCTGTTAAAACGAAAGGAGCCACAAAACCCAACGGGTCGTACACGGAGCATACGATCGACAATATACCACGCCTTGTTGATGGTTTGTCTTGCTTCGTAACTTTGATACTAAATTCGTCGGCCCGCACGTTCCATTGCACACCGAGTGCACGTTCGATCATTGGTTGACTGGAGTCCAAGTTTACGACAGAGGGAGCCTTTTCATCATTGGAAATCGTTCCCATCACTGCTTCACTATTGGATATCCATTTTGTGAGATGGAACCCTCCGAGTGCAAGTAAATCGATCAGTTGACGAACGAGGCGCTGTGCTTTGGCGACTGTTTGCGTTGACTTTAGACAATCATCAACGTAGAAGTTTCTTTTCACGGTTTTGATAGTTTCTACGTCAAACTTCTCACAGTTGTCGTCCTCTGTCTTCTTGAGGCAAAAGCTAGTACAGCTTGGGGATGACACTGCTCCAAAAATGTGTACTTGCATTTGATGATCCTTGGCATCCTTGGTCAAGTCGTTGTTGGGCCACCACAAGAAACGTAGTGCGTCTCGATCATCAGGATACACTCGGACTTGATGGAACATCTCTCTAATATCCGATACAATCGCAATTGGCTGTTCTCTGAATCGAATAAGCACACCAACCAAGTTGTTATTAAAATCGGGGCCACGAAGGAGTTTATCGTTCAGGGAAGTTCCTTTAAATTTAGCGGCACAATTAGACTTGCCACAAGTCGACCATGGGAGAGGGAGGGCGCGGGGGAGGGAGCGCGCGACCCGAGCGACGAAGTCGCGAGTGGTCGACTTGTGTCGCTTGCAGGAATTTAAATCGCATTAAAAATTTTGGCGCGAATAATTTTGACATATAAATATGGTGTGCACATTTCATACAATTGCTTCACCGCGCGCCGTCAATGGGTCTACAAAAACATTCTCAAGAATTCATATTTCTTTGTCCTCGACTGAAACAGTTTGCACCGAGTGTGGAAACGAAATAACTGACCCAAGTAAGCGCCGAAAGCTGTTAATGTATCAACAAAAACAAGTGCATGTAAAAACTTATCGAATCTAGACAGTTGTTTTGTCTAACAATAGCCGGATTCATATTAGGGACGGGAAACTCGTCTTAGACGGGAAACTCGTCTGCGAAAACTCGTCTGAATATGAATTTAGGGACGGGTAAATTCGAATTTAAGACGAGTTTCCCGTCTAGATGAGATTCCCGTCTAACTTTCCCGTCTGTTTAGACGGGTAAGTTAGACGGGAAAGTTCGGACGGGAAACTCGTCTGCGCCCGGATTCATATTAGACGAGTTTCCCGTCTGAGACGAGTTTCCCGTCTAAGACGAGTTTCCCGTAGAATAGTAATTTATTAGACTTATTAAAGAAAGTTGATTAAGTTCGCGAGCGATTTAACGTAGTAGAAGTTAATCTAATTGAAAAGAATCAGGCATCTGTAACCAAGAAGCAGAGAGGCGGCGATTGTGATCGAGATTCTAGAATCATCAGATGCATGCATTTTCGGTGACAGTATTAAAGTCTATTTCTACACCCTGTAGGCTGTATGTACTCATAGTCAATGTAATGTTTGCCGCTTGTGTATTTTCACATGGTTTTTGTGTTCTACAAAATTGTATTTACGTTGTTTACTCTGTTTGCTTCAATAATAAATGTTTGTTCAACAAAAAAGCCTGAGAATATAATGTTATTTTTAGACTCCTTCGATAATGATCAATAAATTTAAACCGCTTCGGCCTTCAATGTAAACAATGACGTCACCGGTGGATTTTTCCACCGGTGATATTTGGCGCGCTGCAAGTGACAAAAGTCCTTTCCACAGAGGAAGTGAAGCGCGCCATAGAGGGGTCTGGAAAGGACTTTGGAAAGTCTACGGCACAATAAAAAACGACCCGCACTTTACCGGCCTTCTGCGGTTGGACCACGGCATGATGTGGGAGATACCATACTGATCCATCATTCTTGTGGAGCTCATTTTCAGGAACCTTTCTTGCATAACCCTTTTTCAGGTAACTGTCTACGACTTCCACGTATTTTCTGCAAACCTCGTCATCTTTCTGCAATCGCTTCTTCAACATATGAAGACGTGATTCGGCCATCTGGCGGTTATTTTGCAAGATTGGAGAGTCACTGCGCCACGGTAGAGCAACGGTAATGACCTTCGACTTTCGTTGCAGTCTCATTCATGATCTTCAGCGCCCGACAATCCTCGACAGACATCGATTTCCTGTCGTCCGCGAGTGAGTCACCAAAATCGGTTTTCCAGAACATCTCAAGCTGACGCTGCAGTTGACCATCGTCGCGCTTAATCAGATTCACCATTCCACTTTCGCTATCTTTAAATTTTGCAGTGGGACCGAATAGTGCCCAACCCAATGGCGACTTGATAGCACACGGCTCGCCCCGTTCTCCACGTCTTTCCTCCATCACCCAGAAGGCTTCAGGTGTGTCTGCTCCTATCAACAACATGACGTCTTCAGTTTCTATTCTCGGGAACTCTAGGTCACTGAGGTGAGTCCATTTCTTCAAGTCTTCTTCAACTGGTATGGCTTTTGACGAAACAGGCAATGCTTCCACGGACCATACTCCTTCTAGCGAAATCGAATGTTCGTTGTTTAAACTCGAAACTTCTAGATTCACTTCCAAACCATTTCGATACTGTTTTTCTTCATTTAAGGTTGTTAACGTAAATTGCTTTTCAACTCCGTCCAGACCTAATTTATTTATCAACCGTCTATCGCATAAAGAAACTTCTGAGCCGCTATCAAGCAAGGCATAAGTTTCCACTTTCCGACCATCAGGATTACCAACTTTAACCGGAACAATTCTCAGGCACACGTCGCGACGGTTACAGCTGGTCATACCACATACACCAGCTGACGATCCAACATCAACTTGCACCGCTTGATTCTTCTGGCTAGATGTTTCTGGACCAGGATTTGGTGGATGCAACAGGGTGTGGTGTTTTCTTCGACACTCCGGTAATTCGCACAACTTTTTCTCCAAGCAACCTATTGCAAAGTGTCCAGATTTGAAACAATTGTTGCAGATTCTTTTGGATCTAACGATTTGAACTCGCTCTTCGTACGATTTCTTCTTGAATTCATCACATCTACTGAGTTCGTGATCGCGTGAGCACAATAAACACCGTGATGTAGCTGTCTTTCCGCTTTCTCTGGGAACTTCTTTATTTGCTGTGGCCAAGGTAGTTGCTCGTGCTGTCTCCTTTATTCTACCTTTAGGTAGATCTCTAGTAGCTTTCTTTCTAGCTTCTACCACATGTTTCCCAAACATATTTGCAGCAACATCGGCTTTATCTTGTATAAATCGGGCAAGGTCGGAAAATCGAGGTCGTCGTTCCACTTAAGCTGCATAAAACTGGGCAAACGATCCACAATTCGTAGTAGAGTTTCGCTGTTATTCAATTCATCTGACCATCCCATCTTTGATAGTGTCAACTCACAATTTTGCATTTGACGAGCCAATTTTTGCAGGCTGGCACCATCCACCCCATCGACTATCTGCTTGATATGTGACTGTGTAACAACGTGACGTCTTCCAAATTGTTGTTGCAAAATTTCTCGAGCCTTCAAATATTCCCTTTCTGGATCGAGAATACTACAGTTTTCAATCGCTTCCCTAGCTTCTCCTTTGCAGTACTGGATTAAGTATGCCAGACGTTTTCTAGGATTCGTAGTTTCATTGGCGATGTTCGTTTCGAAATTGTTTATGAATCTCCAGTAATGCAAAGGTTTGCCATCGAACGTGAGTAACTCTGGCTTCGGCATGTTAAAACCTTCATTCAATATACCGACAACGCTTTTGAGAATTTCTTGGCCACCCACGTTGGCGTTGCTTCGAGATGGACAGAACGACGAGGGTTTACTAGAAAGACTGTCTCTATTAACTTGAAACTCTGACTTATCGTTCTGACCTTTCACATCTTCCGATATGCCAATATCGTGCTTCCGTTCCAAATAAGTTCCTGGGATAAAAGGAAGGGGTTGTGCGCTCTTAGGTGATTCATCCTTTCGAGAAACCAATTTAGGCAGTTCTTGTTTCTCCACTCGACTTATCACTTCTTCTGTTTGACCCCATATCCGTTCACTGAGGATAGCTTGTTCGTACTCATTTTGAAGCTTGAGGGTACCTTCTTCGCCTTTTACTCTAAGCTTCTTTAACTCCAACTCTTGTAACTTCTGAAGCTGTTGGAGCTTTAGACGAGCAAGTTCTCTTTTTTCCGTCGCTTCGTTTAACCTCATTACCGAACTCGCGTGGCTTTCGAAACTCGTGTGACTTCCAGAACCCGCGTGGCTTCGTATACTCGCATGACTTCGTGGACTTGCGTGGCTTCGTGGACCCACGTCGATTCATGGACTCGCGTGACTTCGTGTATTTGCGTGTCTTCCAAGACCCACGTCGACTCGAGACCTCGCGTGGCTTTCTGGACCCGCGCGACTTCGTGAATCCGCGAGTTTTGCATCAGGCTTTGGATTGTGTGAACTTATTTGACTGATAGAATCCTCCGCCCTTATCTCTGACTCAAGATTCAATTTAGTTCTTTGTATCCATTGATCAGTATTTTGCAAAATGCCATCGTGCTCTCGAACTCTGGATTCATAAATCCATTGCTCATCTTCTATAACTTCGTTATCTGTCAAATACGCAACATACAAATAATAATGTACTTGTTTGAACTTTTCAAAGGCAACGTCTAGATCGATCCTCTTCTCTATAACTGGCTGTAACAGACTGTCTTTAGTACTGGTTAGGTTATTAATCTCTCTATATAACCTTGTCAACCGTGACAAATGTCCTGCACGCGAACGCTTCAAATCTTGAGCTCTTTCTCTTCGAGCATCGTCGTTCCAATTGCTTATATTTCCCGCTCGGCGTCCCACGAAACTTTCTTCTCCTATATTCGTGGTTTGACCAACTTGAAATGCTTCTCCAACGGCTCCAAGATCAGCAAACTCACCGTCTTCATTCGTATGCACTTGACCGCTAAACATTGATTATTGACAACAAAGTCAACAATAACACCGACTGTATACGGCGCTAACAATTTGTCAATCTCATCGAATTCAGGTCAATTTTATAAACTATGTTACGGACATACCGCACAAGATATTATGGTTGAGAGCATGGTCAATAATTTTATAAACCGCTGTTTGTAAGCGTGTATTTTACAATGAACATTAAAATTTTGAAGACTATAATATCTTGTGCGGTATGTCCGTAACAAAGGTGTAATTGAAAAAGTTGATCAACCCACCGATTGGATTAACTCCATGGTAACTGTTATTAAGCCACACAAAACAAGAATATGCCTGGATCCACGAAATTTAAATGAAGCCATAAAACGTGAACATTTTCCTCTTCCAACAATTGAAGAACTGCCCGAATTCCCAATGCCAACGTTTTTTCAGTCCTCGACGCCAAAAGTGGGTTTTGGCAAATACCTTTGGATGAAGCCAGTAGTTTGTTGTGTACGTTTAACACCCCTTACGGACGGTACAAATTTAAACGCTTACCATTTGGCATAAAGTCAGCCCCTGAAGTTTTTCAAAAACACATGAAACAACTGCTAGAAGGCCTAGAGGGAGTTGAAGTTATAATGGCGGATATGCTTGTATGGGGCGAGAACAATGAGCAACACAATGAAAGACTAATCAAACTCCTGGAAAGACTTAGGGCCATTGGCCTCCAGTTGAACAAAGACAAGTGCAAAATTGGTCTTACATAAATTCCCTATATTGGACATCTTCTGAGTGAACAAGGTGTCAAACCAGATCCTTCGAAAGTCGACGCCATCTTAAATATGTCGGGTCCCACAAACAAACAAGATTTGCAAAGATTCATGGGAATGTTAGCATACCTGTCCAAATTCATACCAAATATGGCTGAAGAGTATGCACCATTACGCCGACTATTAGAGAAAAATGTTCAATGGCACTGGTCTGATGAACATAAAAAAAGTCTAGACTCATTAAAAACTCTTCTCACCAAAGCACCAGTTCTTAAATACTATGCTATAAACGAACCATTGGTCCTGTCAGTGGATGTTAGTTCGGAAGGACTTGGGGCAGTATTGCTCCAAAGCCAACAACCAGTTGCCTATGCCTCCAAGCCCCTCACTGAATGTCAAAAGCGATATGCGCAAATCGAAAGGAACTTTTAGCCATCCTGTATGGTTGCGAACATTTTCACCAATATATTTACGGTCGAACAGTTGTAGTTGAAACAGACCACAAACCCTTAGAAGCGATTGTAACCAAGCCACTATACAGAGCACCTATCCGCCTACAACGTATGTTACTCCGTCTCCAGCAATATAACATATCGGTCGTTCACAAGCCTGGAAAACAAATGTATATCGCAGATGCACTTAGTCGAGCTACTGACTCAACCCAAGAATGTAAAGACGGAGACACATCGACCGATGACATTTTCCATGTACACATTATTATACTTGCAACAGAAGAAAAATTAAATCAAATACGAAACGCTACTGAAAAAGATCCAGAGTTACAAGCCAAAAGGGTTGGCCATCTAACAGGTCAGACGCACCATTAGAGACTCGCCCTTACTGGAGCTATCGCGATGAACTGAGTTGTTATGACGGTCTCATTTTTCGAGGAGAACAATTAATCATTCCAGCCAGCGAAAGGGCGATCACATTAGAGAAACTTCACCAAGCACATCTTGGCATAGAACTAACATTACGTAGGGCTAGAGATGTTATTTTCTGGCCAGGTATGAGTAAGCAAATAACAGAAATGGTCTCCAAATGTTCACTCTGTTTGGAGCACAGAAACAGCCAATGTAAAGAGCCTATGTTACCTCATGAGATACCGGACAGACCTTGGTCAAAATTAGGCGCAGATTTGTTTGAGTTGCATAAAGAAAGCTACCTTCTATTAGTGGACTACTATTCAAACTTTTTTGAGGTAATGAAGCTAACGAGTACGAAAACACCAACTATAATTAAGCATTGTAAAACCACCTTTGCAAGACACGGCATTCCAGATGTTTTAATCTCGGACAATGGTCCTCAATTCAACAATGCAGAATTCAAGCAATTTGCAAAAGAATGGACTTTCACACACAAGACATCGAGTCCACATTACCCAAAGAGCAGCGGTCTTGCCGAACGTACAATCCAGACCTTAAAGAAAGTCCTAAAGAAGGCACGCAAGGAAGGAACAGATCCCAATTTGGCAATCCTCGAGCTTCGCAATACACCAAGAAACAACGACCTTGGTTCACCAGCTCAACGACTTTTTAGTCGTAGAACCAAAACCTTGTTGCCAGTCAGCGACCAGCTTCTAAAGCCAAAAGTAGTTGAAAATGTTACAACGAATCTTAAGAACGAACGAGACAGACAAAAGAGATATTATGACCAGCACACCGCATCGCTCCCCAAATTAAGCAAAGGAGATCACGTCATGGCAAAAAACAGACCCAAAAGCAAACTGGCAACCTGCAAAAGTTAAAAAAGAGATCGCTCCAAGATCATACCTGATAACAGATAGCAACGACAGAGTCTTAAGGCGAAATCGATCACATTTGATGAAAGTTCCAGAACCAAGTTCGACAAACGCGGAGACAAGATCAACTCGAACGTCTGGTGAAACAAGACCAGCCAGGATTAGTGACTTCACGGTATGGTCGAACAATAAAACCAAATCGTAGGTATACATCTGAACAATAAAGAAAACATTGCCATATACACCGATACACTTAACTACTTAACATTTTAACATTTACTGTCGCAGGAAGAGAAAGGACTTCAAAGGAGAAATGCTAGAGAAGAAATGAACTGGAGACAGATGCGAACAGTATATAAACCTTTAAAAAACTTAATATTTTGACTTGTTCTAGTTCATGATTAGTTATGTTAGGGATTTGTTAACGTTGCTAAAGAAAGGGAGATGTAGCATGATACTTAGAGGTCTGGGGCGACTGTGGTTGTCCAATATGGCTGCCTGAATAAACAACTTACTACAATAAAGATCTTAGAATCGTCGACGAATGATTCCAACTCAGATGCTTGTGATACTCTTGAGAGGTCATTTATATAGATGCAGAACAATAGCGGTGACAATATTGCTCCCTGAGGCACTCCATGAGTGATTGGTAGAACTTCGGATACCGAGGAGCCAATGCGAACAAACTGCTTTCTATCTGTAATGTAGCTTTCAAACCAGTTAAGGGCTTCACCTGAAACCCCAATATTGCTTAGTTTCTTTAACGGGATTGAATAGTCGCTGTCAAACGCTTTTGAGAGGTCCAAAAGAACTAGAGCAGTAAGCTTTTTGTTGTCCATCGATTTTAGCAAAAAATCATTGACTAATATACTGAGTGTTTCAGTTGAATGATACTTTTTGTTTCCACTTTGTTGTTGGGAGGATAGGCGGCCAGTGCGGTTAAGAAAACCGCTAAATTGATTTAGAGCAACATTTTCGCAGATCTTTGATAGTACTTTAAGCATTGAAAGTGGGCGGTTATTTGCAGCAACTTCATGATCACCTTCCTTTAATTAAGAATGGTATAATTTCTGCTATTTTCCAGGACTCAGGGAACGCCGAGGTGGTAAATGAGTTGTTAATGTGTCTGTCAATGGGCCGAGTCTGACCAGTGAACTTGAACAATTCCGTAGAGAAGAGTTCAGATCTCCTATTCTGAGGCTCCAACTCGGTTGATATATTAGATTATTTTGTAGGGCTAACATTTTAGCTGTTTCGGCAGCTCTTTTTCCCACAGATTGAAAGAACTGGTTGAAATCGTTGGCCACCTCTAATGTATTTTTGTGGTAAGTCAAAATTCTTTTATCTTTAGATGGAATGCACCTATTAACCACTTTCCACAACGATCTAGAATTATCTTTATGGAGGTTAACTTCAGTTCGAACGTGTTGTTTTTCAGCAGCAACTGATCTTTGGGCGTTTTTAAATGCTCTCCAATCATCGATATCACGTGTTCGTTTGTCACGACGGTGGAGTTGGTTTCTGTGGGACATTTGGTTTTTGATATCTGTTGTGATGAAGGGACAAGAGCGATTTTAGATCTTGGTTATTCTGACTGGAGCATGGGCAGCCAAAGTTATAAGAAGGACGTAGTTAAACTTGTTGAGTTTGGAATTGACATTGGAATCCGAAAATATGGAAATAAGCTCTTGCGATCTTGATGCAAGGTGGGCGGTGAACCTTTCTCCGTCGTAATCCTTGTAGCTTCGCGTTAGGATATATTGCGGTGGTGGCTTGGGTAGCTTCATATTAAGAACTGCGTACACCGGTAAATGATCACTTATAATAGTATCCATGACACCACTTTCATTAACAAGATATCACGTCAACTAACGATTCACTAGTGTCTGTTATTCTAGTTGGTGTTATGATTAATAATTGGTTCAAGTTTATCTCGAACTAGTCTCCTATGCAGACCTACTTTAGCGGGTTTGAGCCCGCCACGTACGGTCTGCTTACTTTGGCTAGCAATTCGCCTTCCCATTGTATGCATTAGCATTCAAATACACTAGACACGCCCACTTTGAATGTCAACTGTAAAGTGTAAACAAGGAGCGTGCGATAATCGAATAATAATATATACGTATTTAAATGGCCATAAATGTGAACAGATCGAGTTTTCTGATCAATAGCAGTCGAAGTAGAAAATATTGAATATTAGTTTTCCAACGAATGTACGCGATAGGTCGAGGCTTAAATGTATATAAAACTATTCACTGGTAATACTTGTTTTGAACTTGACGCGACTGCGTGACGGCATGTATATTCAATATATACTATAAGTTTCCGAACGTTCAATTTCAGAGCGACATTTGTAATTACGATTTTATTAAACTTTATAAACTGGCTAGTCATATACAAACTTAGAAACCGAAATATGCAATGAATCAATTCAGTATTTTATATAGGCTGAATTCTGTAATCTTCAATTAGTATTAGTATAAATCTATTAACTACACCCGCAGTAATGTACACTGTAACTTTATAATTTTGTCTTGACGTCTTTGTCCAGTATATTACCCATGTTACAGTAACCTGCAAACGCTTGTAAAGTAATCAAAACATCGCGAAATATTTTAGGTGATATTGTTCGATTTTACTACACTGTCTTTTCAAAACAAAAGCTCGACAAATTCTAACAGATTTTACAATTGTTCCATATTATAAATTTGTAGACTGGTATATGTATAACAAATATATCTCTCAGCTCTCGCAGATAATCAGTTTAAGATACGAATACGTACAAATGAAGATATGAAATGTTCAAGATTAAATGTTTTGAAACTTTTGACGACCCAAGCCTCAAGGTCAAAGGTCAAGCCCCACAATTTTCGTGGGTAAAGCTGTGATTGGCTAATTTTGAGGAAAAGAATTCTTGGCCAAAGTAAGCATACCTTACGTGAGAGCACACCCCGCTGTGTTCTCTGGACTATCCTTCATAACGTTGCAATTCAGATCTCCCAATATAAAAATGGGCTTGTTTAGGAGAAGGGCTTGGACAAAACTCGGCTTTAAGTTGGTTTCTAGGCAGGACAACGGACACTCTGGTGGTCTGTAGGATATGCATATTACGATAGATTTTAACTTTTTACTTTGAAGTTTCAGCCAAAACTGATGGAAATAGTTTTCAGAAACAGATGAAATTTCCTTGAGTTTGGAGACGTTAATGTCATTTCGGATGTATGCGCAAATACCACCTCCACGTTTATTTAAGCGATCTTGTCTGTATAATGTATAACCTTCGATGTAGATCTCAGTATTCGTTATCGTAGTGTTCAACCACGTTTCTGATAATGTAAGCGCTTCAGTTTTTGTCTTTGAAAGGAATTCCTTGAGCTGTGTCAAATGAGCAGTGTTGCGTAGCGATCTGATGTTCAAGCTATGGACTAATTTAAAGTGCGGTGACTTTGGCTGTTGAGTTTTCATAGTGGGGATTTTAACTAAATTGCTATAATTAGGTCTATGAATTCTTGGTACTCTTGCTTTACTCTCACTTTGGTTATTAATGGTTAGTTGATGAGGTAATAAAACAAGGACTAAAAGCTCAGGATAAATAACAATACCTGGGGTTTAGTACAAAATAAGTTTTGGGACTGTCAAAATGTTTTATAGTATTTTTTAAGTTGCAGAGCGAAGTGTCCAAACTTTCGTCATTTTTCAAAATACAAAAGCAAAACTCCTCACTTTTTGCAGCATAGATATAAAACAGTTGGAACTAATTGGAAAACCAGGTTTGAATCCCAATCATTATAGCATTCCCATGGGAAAAGTGGTTTTCTTGCAAACGTTTGCTCAAAAACAAATTTTTGACCGAATTTTTTCACTCCTCGAAACTCTCCTTAGTCCTTTTGAAAACTAATTTTCCCCCGCGTCGGCTTCAAAGACTCATTGGAGACTTGGAGTTATCATTCCAGTGTACTTATAGTTCGAAATAGTTCAGTGATTTGCTTAATGTAACCGCTGAAACTTCATCGCAAGTTTTTTTAAACTTACGAGCATTTGCGATACGTTTGAAAAAAAGCGCAAGTTCGGGCAAGCTTTTCGTGGCCAGTTCACATGGTGGCCAGAAAATATCGAAGAAAACGTTCCCAAAAAAGCGAAATCGTTCCCAATAAAACTGACAACATCAAAGGAAAAGGTCCAACTCAGAAATTGAAAAATTAATTGGGGAGTATGAAGGAAACCTGTATCTGGGACGTCCTCTCAGAAGACCATCACAACATGGAATAATCCTTTCTCTAGTTTTCCACGTGTCCAAGCCCGAGACATTTCCGGTCGTCAAGTAGAGAAAATAACACGATTGTACCGACGATGGCATGGAACTAACATATTACCATAAAACACGCTTGGGGTTTCAGGATTAATATTTAATATCGATAAATAACAACAACAATCTGAAACTGAATATATAGAAATAAATCGCTATGTTTACATGGATTAAAATTATAATAATATGACAAAATCGATTAAACTAAAGCTTTAAACTTACATCTGTCCCAAGCATATCTTTTCTCTTCTATCTTGACATTTAAATAACAATAAATCTTAGTAATAAAGCCTCATATAGTCTTAAAAACTTTACAAATTAAAAACATGTTCAACAATCTGCTTGGCTCATCACTTTTGCATTCACGGATCATTCCGAATACCGTTCGAGAAAATGCCGACTAATTAAGCAATGTTATAATAATCTAACATAACGTTCTTTCATTGTCAATGAAACACTCCCCCCGACAATGGCAGAACTCCCATTCACTCCTCATCGTATCATCGTAGCCTTCTGCTGGATAAATTACACATATCTGGTTGATAGGTCAGCTGTAGGTTCCGGTAGCAGTTTTCATTCCTGACCAAACCGTCGTCTCCATGAAATACTTCTACAATCTTTCCCGTGTTCCACTTTCCTCTCACTGCGTTTGGCTCGGATACTATAACATAATCGTTCATTGCGATTTTGCGTGTTCCATTTCTTTCGTGGGGTTAATAGCGGTAGGACGTCTCTTGACCACTTTTTCCAAAAAGCATCAATAATTCTCTGACAGAACTCGAATCGGTGGCGAGGCACAGCACCTTGAGGCACAGCATTCGTAGCTCTGCCCAATAGTATATCGTTTGGACATAGGTATCCCCCATCATCCGGATCTGTTGTTACTCTTCCAATCGGCCGTTGGTTTACCAAATTCACAGCTTCCAAAACGCACGTGTATAGCTCGAATGGTGTTAAAAGGGCATCGCCGATTGCTTTCTTCATTGCTTGCTTCACACTTTTTACCATCGCCTCAGAGCGTCCATTTTGATGTGGTGCCAATGGTGTGATGAATTGCCATTTCATTCTTCTGGCTGCGCAAAATTCTTCCAATTGATCTTTGTTCCATCCTTCGATCATTAACTTCAATTCGTTGTTTGCTCCTACCATCTGCGTTCCGTTGTCAGATAAGAGTACTTTCGGATAACCACGGTATGAAAAGAACCTTCTTAAGACTTGCAAGAGCTCCATCGTGCTGGCATCAACAGCAATCTCGCAATGGATGGCTCTGGTATTCATGCACGTGAATACTACACCATAATGTTTAACAGTTTTGTTTCTGCCTACTTTTACGTTGATTGGTCCAAAGTAATCCACTGTTGAGTACAGGAACGGTGGGGTGCACGGCTGCAAACGACACGGTGGTAGGGTAGCCATGAGCTAGGTTTCAACTTTCGCTTCGAGCTTTCGACATGTTGTGCACCGTTGCTTAACGACTTTCGCAATCCTATGAGCTTTGATGACCCAATACTTTCTACGTATTTTGGCGACTGTCGTGGCGACACCAGAATGACTTGTTTGGTGATAATCACGGACTTATTAAGGTTGACAGATGGTGATCATATGGTAAAAGTGCGGGACGTCTTTCATCGTAGGAAACTAAGGTTGGATTCACACGACCTCCGACTCTGAGGATATTTCTATCGTCCTTATATGGAGACTGGGTCTTGAAATCGCCTCTAGGTAATCTTTTAAGAGATTTGACTGCATCTGCTTTAGCCAGTACTCCTCCGCGTTTTCCAACTCTTATAGGTTCGCGGCTGTCCCTGAATCCATGCAAGTGTGACACGATTGTCCGAGAAGAAGATTGTTCGTGCAATCCTCAGGCGGGTTTCCTTCAGGATGGCCTTAGCCAAGCGGCTAGCTAAGACTGCAGTTTGCAATTCCAGGCGAGGAACTGTGAGTTCTTTCAACGGCGCCACACGCGATTTCGCAGCAACAAATCTTACGCCGAATGCTCCGCCTTCAAGTTGCCATCTCATATATGCACAAGCACCAAATGCCAACCGAGAGGCATCACAGAATATAATTAACCACGGATTACTAATTGCATTCAGGGGTGTCAAGCAACGCTCGAATTCAATCTAATTTAAGGTAGACATTTCATTGAACAACACCGTCCATTTCTTTCTGATGTCTGGTGGGACATGGTCATCCCAACCCAGCCATCGCAGTCATAAGTCTTGCATCGCTATCTTCGCTTTTATCAGAACAGCGGCACCACCTCCAATCGGGTCAAAGATTCCAGATATCTTGCTCAAAATGATACGCTTTGTTAACTTTCCTGGAACTGTAGAGCGTAGGGATTCATCCTCTTCTGAAACATCAGTATGTCCCAATTTCATTTTGAATGAAAACTTATCTTGTTGAGGGTTCCAAACTGTTCCAAGAACTTTCTGTGTATCGTTCAGCGGATCGTGACCAAGTACGACCTCTCCTTGTTGCTCTTCATCATTCAGCACTGCGTTTGATACCCATCCCTTAACATGGAATCCGCCAGCATCAAGTACTTCATCAATATCTCTTGTCAGATCTTTGGCTGCTTGTACGGTGTTCTGCGAGTCACATATGTCATCCATGTAGGTATTCTTCTTGATTGAATTGGCAGCTTCCGGCTTGACATCCTCTTTCAGCTCAGCAGTTTTACGCATTGCAACGATGGCCATGGTGGAGATGGACGGTCCCCAAACGTAAGAACTGTCTTAACGTAGGTATCAGACTTGCGCTCTGTCTCGAAACTCCTCCAAAGAAACCGGTGGACATGCTGATAAATTGGCGGGATGTCAACCATATGATACATCTTTGCTATATCACCACAAACAGCAACAGCATTCTGCCGAAAACGCAGTATTACCCCAAAAAGGTTATTAAGTAGGTCGGGACCTTTGTACCAGTAATCGTTTAGACAGTGTCCTTTAAACGACGCTGAACTGTTGAAAACGATACGCACCGGCGTAGACTTCTTTTCTTCACGAACTACGGCGTGGTGAGCGATATAATGGGCTAGCTTTTTCCATTCTGCAACTTCCTCTTGTGTTAACTTTCTCGAGAACTTTCTGTCTTCCATTTCTTTTATCTGTGCATCATAATCTTTGGCATGGTTTGGCTGCTTACTCAAGCGACGCTCTGTACTTTCCAGCTTTTTCAGGACTTGCGAATAGTTGTTTGGCAATTGGCTAGGGTCTTTCTTCCACGGATAGTTCATTATCCATTTCTTGCCTACCAACTCACAGGACTCTTCTATCAACTTTAACTCTTGCTGTTCTTTCAAAGACATCTCAACTTCTTGACAATTGCATAACGAGGGGGAAACACCCATTGATCCAGTTCAGTTCCAAGAATCTGTCAAATCATCTGGGGGGCAAGACGCACATGCAAAACGTTATTGTTTTGGAAAGTCAGTTCCTTTGAGTCAGTTCCAAAGACTACCCAACCAAGTGGACTTTTTCTGACAGCAAGATTCTTCTTAATTTTAGTTTCACCAGCGTGGAACTGTGAGTAATCAGAAGGTCGACCGGGCCCACTTTGCGCTTCAGCATACTAGTAGGAATGTCGAAGATTTTTGAGACTTCGCTTATATTACCATTGGGAATGTCTTCTGAAATCTGTGCGATGCCAACTGCTTGAACTATTTGGACTCTTTTCCCATCAGAATTGTACACTGGAACTCTGTACAATTTTGTTGTTAACTCTTCTTCCACTCCTCCAACTTTAGTAATCACAATGTTAATAGGCTTTCCTTCCAATGCCAAGGACTCCTCATAACTTCTGCGAATCATAGAGATCTGAACACCACTATCATAAAATACATTAGCTTCTGACATAACACCGTCCTTTCCTTTAACTAAACCAGTAATTACAGGGAGTATGGTAGTGCTGCTGTTGTCTCGTGTAGAATGGACACGGTTACCTGTTCTTTCTTCGATGTTGTTGCAGTGGAGCAGCTTATGATGGTATTTCGTACAGTTGTCACCATTCCCATTTGCTTGACCACACTCTTTCCTTCGAGTACAGTTCACAGCAGTGCGACCTTTACTTCTCTTTAGACATGAAAAACATGCTCTTTGCTCCCTTACGACTTTCCATCTTTCGTTGGGGGTCATATCGATAAACCTTTTGCATTCATCTACATAATGATTTTCCAGACAAAAATAACATTTCAACTTGACTCCCCCCCCCCTTTCGATTCTCTTGAACCAAATGCATTTACCCCTGATCTGGTTACAATGTTGTATTTGACTGTCGAAGGTATTGAAAGTATTAAGTATATGTTTAATGTCAGTGGTAGACAGTAGTACCATTCGGAAAACCTACTCGAACTAACACCTAATGACGAAGTTAATAACATTAAATGTTCAGTAACAGATTTAATATTTACTAACACTAAGATAATAGATAAATCCAATCACTGGTCGTTGATACTTTATCAAGAGTCTATTGCTATTAATAGAATGAAACCGTCCCTAAACCATGGAACTAAAGCCTCTAAAGATCTGTTAATATTTAACTAATCGTGTCTTGTTACTTCACTATATATACTTGTACATATGTAATATCATCATCATTCATTTCCTGATGATGACTATAGTTTAGTCGAAACGTCGAAATAAATTTTTCAAAATGCTTTCAATTTTCGGAGTATCTATTGTTTTGTATTTTATTGGCTAACGTTTCGTTGTATTATTCACAACATCTTCAGAGCAATTAAATTTATTTACAAGCGTATATGTTTATATATATATATATATATATATATATATATATATATATATATATATATATATATATATATATATATATATATATATATATATATATATACATATTTTAAACAGCTACATTATTCAAATAAGTGAATAAGAGGAAGGGATGAAAAACAACCTATCATTAGAATTATTAGTAAATTAATTTAAATATATAATGGTTAGTAATTAGAGACCTAGCAAAGCATTAGAATAGGTCAAGAGGAGTTGACCTAATGTTGGCATTTAAAATAGGATTAAGCTTGGATATGAAAAGGCTTTCGCGAGTGAGTAAATCCGCTTCAGAATTAAAG
>CACRXK020010694.1:0-13664 GCA_902702795.2 Paramuricea clavata | reverse complement strand
TTTAAAACCAGGTTTAAAACTATTCTTAAAATTATCGTGTTACCATGACAACTACTTTCAATTCTTCATAATATTCAGAAAACATAATGTTTTGTCAGTAAGGCGAGGGTTTCTGCATGCATGTATTTTCTAGTTACGTATTATATTTGATTGAGTGACATACTGATTTCGACCAACGGGAATTGTGTGCGGGCAACGCGTATTTCGTTTATTGATGTATCGTCAGCAGATCCTTCTTTTCCCCGAGGGACCCGCTCACAGTTTATACCAATATATACGAACCTTGACACTGTGGCAAAGCAACAGCTCTTTGAAATATTGATAAGTATCGTCTACATTTCCATACGGTGTATCTAAATAGAGAATCACAACAATGAATTTCAAGAGTTGCCGTGCAATATTTCATTACGAAGCTATTACGAGTGCAGCAAGTGATCTGGATAACCGCGATATACGCATGCATGGAGGAAAAACTTATCCTGTTATCCATAATAGTTGCAAGAGATAAACCAGGCGGGAATCGTAACTATATAATAATAAAAATCGATGCCCAGTATAACGTGTACATAAACGCCATGTAGACATGAATATGTAGAAATAAAGTTTTATTGAAACTATACTAACGTTTGTACTACAGTAAATGTACTATTTCAGAACCATCCTCAGAGATACGAAAAACCAGTTTCATATTATTCTGACACTGCAATCGACCAACGAAAAATTCGTTGGCTCGAGCGAGAGTTTGAACTCGCATTTTCGGGTATCTAGACCGCCGCTCTACCCATTGAGCTATCGAGTCAACGGGGATTGGTAGCGAGTCTTATCCAATTTAAGTGCACGAAATATTTTCGTGACGACTTAACCTTTGTCTTAGAGGACGCGCAGTGTTTCAATTCTATTCCACGATCCGGCATGGTGTTTTACACAAACCAAATAAATAAAATAAAATTTGATGTCATTAGATGAATTTCATTGATGTCATTAGATGAATTTCAACAGCAGTGAACCATGGCGAGCTACTTTGCAACACATCAAATGATGTCATAGGACACTACGGCAATTTTGACAGTGCATGGAAATTGAAATTATCAAAAAGAGCTTTTTTCCTAGAACAACACAATATATTTCCTTATATTTCCTAAGATTTCCCATAACCAGTGGCGAGGCCAGCCATAGCAACAGGCCAATGCTTTGCAAATTCTTAATGATTTGCATTATTCAAACACTTAGAGATGTATTGTGTTTAACCCACTGAGTGGCAGAACTCTCCAGCTGAGAAAAATAATAAAGGACACATCTGAGTGATTTGGACGCATTGCCAGTTAAAGGGTTAACCTATTTAGATGCGAGTTTATTACCATAGCATGACCAGTTGCCATGGTTAGCTTCGCCACTGCCCATGACAAACAAATTACATATTTGGAGCAGGGGTCGAAATTTAAATTTTTTGTACTATACAGCTGCAATAGTAGACTTTTATATTTACTATTCCGTCCGAAAATCCACTATTCCTTAATGTACGGTTTCTGAGAGTCTGTTCATGCAGGGCCCGCGCTAATGTTCTGATTTTCGTGAAATCATCCTTGAGACTTTTAAAGTGAACTGAATAATTGAATAACAAAAAATTAGAATATGCATGCAAGTATTTAAAATAAATTACATTGGCTCAAAGTCCGGTATAAAGTGATATATTATACAAGAAGGAAACCCTTGCTTGTCGATATTTGGTATCACAATTTTTTCTACTACACAAACGGAATACTGTGATCATGAAGTTTACTATTCCGTCAGGCATTTTAGTATATTCGGAATAGCGGTAATTTCGACCCCTGTGGAGTTATTCGATGCAGATCGAGAAACAAATTCATACTTACCCACTGCTCTCTCGTGTACATTTTTCACGATGGAGAAAAATCCTGATGTCTGTTCTTCATTAAAACCTTTCTTCTCAGCAAATATAGGAATCGTTAAGAAAAGCACGCATATATACACATGAAGCACTGAGTACATTATACGGGCGTTACCCAACTTAAAACAGCCCAGGGTTTAGAATAGAGAGGTTTAGAATATCGGCCAACATTCTGAAAGGTTCACTCTGATGTTACAAGCTGCCAACTGGCATTTTCTTATACAGGGTGTCTAAAAAAAGGCAATGGAAATTCAACAGGCTATGGAAATTCAACAGGCTGTCGTGCATCATAAACTTAGCTACATGTAAACAATTCAATTTTTACATAGGACGAAAGAGCTGTTATTTAGCTTTTCTATATGATACCTTTTTTTAAACCGTATAACGATGAGAAATGGCCACATACTCGTCAAATAAAAATTGCCGGTCGAAATCACATTCTTCCACCATTGGGAATTGAAAATACATAATTATGCAAAGTTAATCAATCCAAAAGCAACGCGGGCCTGCATGCTGCAAGGTATTTGTTTCGTAAAACGTTTTGAATACGAACGAATGTTCCCTGTTCAGTGGTTAATCACTTGAACCATGTTTAATGTAATAAGACGAAGATTAAGACGATGATTGGCGAGTTGAGCTCATTTTAGATAATTTAACATTCAACTTTAATTCCCTCTTGGGAATTGTCTATGTTTCGTTTTCCATACAATTCCCAACGGTGGAAGAATGTGATTTCGACCGGCAATTATTATTTGACGAGTATGTGGCCATTTCTCATCGTTACGATTTAAAATGAGTATCATTGAACAGCCAAATAACTGCTCTTTCGTCCTATGTAAAAATTGAATTGTAATTATAGCCACGTTTATGATGCACGACAGCCTGTTGAATTTCCATAGCGTCTTTTTTAGACACCCTGTGGTTTACACATTGGTGACCAAGACTGTACATGTTGTCACCTCTGATTTTGGCTTTATAGCCGAAAATTCGAGAATTTAAAATGTTGCCTAATGCAATACAATGTTGACTAAAAATGCAAAATTTCAAGTTTACTTTCCACAAAAACAATCCATACCATTATAGAAAGATCGCATAAATTAGTATATATAAGTAGTGGGAATTTTCAAGTCGGTTATGGGTTAATCAAAGTAGCTTAAAGTATGTAGTAACTATTGAGAATCAATTTGCGCACTTTCTTCATTTTTGAGCGTCAAAGCTCCAAATCATAATACTTCGTCTACTCGCTCAAATGTCTTGTAATATACATTTTAACGAACTTTCTAATGGTATAGTTTATTCTTGTTAAAAGTGAACTTGAAATCTTGCATTTTTGTCATCATAGGCAAAATTCTCAAATGTCAATTGCCAATGGACCAATCCCCAATTAACCAAAATTTTGAACTCAGCAAGTCTAGACAAACATTTCATCACAGCTCTCTCCTCCGCAGAGCCTCCTTAAGTATTTACAAATAATTTACATGAAGTTTCCTGAATAAAAGTGGGCGCGCGCGGTGTGATGGGAAGATTGAAATAAAGTTGGGGAGGCTCTGCCAGATCATGCGACGAAGTATGGTTTTTGAACCAAACTAGCTGTTTAACCTTTTTTTAAGCTTGAAATCGACGGAAATGTGAAAGAAATTGAAATGAATCTTCATAATCTGAGTATCGAAGTTCAATAGAGTCATTTTTATAAAGAAATGTTGCAATTAAGAGAATATTTATAATTAGAAAGCTCGTATACACTGATATTCGTTTGCAATTTCTCAATGTTTTTCGATGCAAATGGACGGAAGAAGATATTGATATTGAATTCACCCCAGGATAGTCAAGTACGCCTGAAAATGAAAGTCGAAAACATATTTTAACACCCTCGATGGTTGATCGAACTTTGCCACAAACGAATATATACGACGCCATATTGATTGCATTAACTCAGTAACTCACAGAGGCTTCCTTTATTTAGCTCTTCCCATCACTCCTTGCGCGCTCACTTTTCCCACACTAGAAACTTCATGTATTAAAGCCTCTGCGGAGGAGAGTCATCACAGCTTGAAAGAGCAGACATGTTGAGATCAAAATTTTGGTTAATTGGGGATTGGTCCATTAACATATCTAGTTTTGTTCGTTAATGCATTACAGTATACCGGCTCTATGAAAATGCTAGTTGGCAGCTTGTAACAGAAAATGACATCAAACAACTGGCCGTCTAGTTCAGATTTGACTTTCACTATCGCAGAACTAACTTACACTACCTTATTAGTTACAAAATTCAATATTTTTCTCAAAATTACTTTTAAGCTTTTTTCACTTTCCAAAGATTGGCCGAAGTTTTAACCCAGAAATTAAGCCATCGAAAATAACTCATTCAAATAATTGCACAAAAAGAACTAATAAGTAATGACATGACATGCGCGTCATCGTAGTCTGTTTAAAAGGATACTGAAGTGTATAAAAATACAGATCAAGAAGTACGGCTGATTTTAGCTCATCCTTGTGATTTGTCAAAGAAAATATTTCTGCCAAAGTCCTACAGAAGGTACAGAAATGTCACATTAAGATTATAAGAAAACAGTTAGATTTGACTATTATAACTATTTTTTTTATAATCTTCAAATTAAACCAAAGATGAAATTATTTATAAAATATGCATAATTATCGCCTCATTATTTCCGTTCATATAAACATGGGCAAGATAGTTTGTCTTATCATTTGTCTCAATGTAGCAACTGAAACAAATATTAATTTTCCAAGATATGGGATTGTCTACATGCATACACGGAATTGCATGATTGCACATTAGGTCTTATAGATAACTGTCTATGCATGTGTATAAGCATATAATTAGATGTAATGATACTAGCAAAAACCGAATCCGGACGCTTCCTAACTCGTAATTAGCAGATTTTTGCAGCAAATCCTAGATAGTATAATTGTATACAATTAGACGTACGATTAGAAAAAAACAAATCCGGATGCTTTATTACTCGTAATTAGCAGATGATTTGTTGCAGCAATTTAACCTATAGATAGTATAGTAATTAGTACGTTTTAGTAAATTTCTTATACCCATGCATGTATCAGGTCATAGTGGTATAGGCTATGAATTTTCCAATCCTATAAGAATTCCTATAGGAATTTTTATTTTCTATGGAAATTTTTTTCCACCATTTTCAAATCTCATATGAATGGACCATTTGCATTACAGACTAAATTTTGATCTAGACAAAAATTTCATCACAGCTTGAAAGAGCAGGGCGTGAAATAACGGCTGCAGGGTCACCGGTCAAGGTGACCGGCCAACTCAATTTTAGCTTGGACATACCGAATTTCTGGCCGGTCAAATTATTCAGCTTAAAGCAAAGCCTAGTAAAGTATACTCCTAAAAATGTGACTATTTTCCCATTTTTTTAGCATTACAAAAAGCCTTATACTGTAATCAGTAATTAAAAACTCCTTCACATAAAGGCCCATAAAACAGCTTGCACTGCGCTAAAAGCATGACCTTTAACTCTTAAGCCAAAAGCATGGCCATGGGCTTTGTGACGTACTGCGTGGGAAAGCTGCCGTACATTGAAGACTTCTTTTCCCGCAAAATACTCGACAACATATTATGGTTCTTAATTATAATACTTGACAACTTTGTTTTGATTATTAATTCAAATGAAGATTAGTTTGTCATTTTACCGAAAGTGAGCGGTCAAAATGACCGGCAAGGTAAGAATTTGATCAGACAATTAACTCCGCATTCTGGCCGGACATTGTCCGTTGACCGGCCGTTATTTCGCGCCCTGAAGAGCATCACAAAATTAGTAATATTCCAATGTTTCGTTGCGAAATGTTGTAAAATGCGGATAATATAGCCTTGCGAAATTTGCAATTTTCAGTCATTTTGTATTACAAACGGGAAATTGATGCCCCAACACCCGATTGGGCTGTCAATTTCCCGTGCGTAATACAAAATGACTGAAAAACGGCAAACTTCGCATGGCTATATTATCCGCATTTTACAACATTTCCCAACGAAACTTCGGAATATTACTAATTTTGTGATGCTCTTTTAAGCTGTGATGAAATTTTTGTTTAGGCTAGTTAAGATCAAAATTTTGGAAAAGTGGTAACCGTTTCGCGCTCGTAATCTAAAATGACTAAAAATTGCAAACTTCGCATGGCTATATTATCCGCATTTTACAACATTTCGCAACAAAACTTCGGAATATTACTAATTTTGTGATGCTCTTTTAAGCTGTGATGAAATTTTTGTCTAGAACAAAATTTAGTCTATAATGCAAATGGTCCATTCCTATAGGAATTTTATATGAATTCGTATAGGAATTTTCAAATCCTATAGGAATTCGTATAAGAATTTTCATTTCCTCTAGGAATTCCTATAGCCATTTTCCAATCCTATAGGAATTCCAATAGGAAAATTTTTATTTCCTATAGAAATTTTTTTTCACCATTTTCAATTCCTATATAAATTCCTATAGAAATTTTCAATGCCTATAGGAATTCCTATAGGAAATTTCAATTCCTATATAAATTCCTATAGGAATTTTCAATGCCTATAGGAATTCCTATAGAAAATGCAGCCAGTGAAAATCTTCAATTTGTCTGGACAGTTCCATTTTCAGTTTACACTAATGGGTCTACACGCGTCGGATGATTTGACATCTCATGTATATAATAAATCTGGCCAATTATTCACTAAAAAAAATTAAGCAAAATTGCAATAACCATGCACCGAGTATTATTAAAAAATACAAAACAACGGAAACTCCAAAAACTAAGGAACATTTTAATACAGTTCTAGCTTTCGAATATGCTTTAGTCATCATCAGGAATGACGCTAGGTTACATATCAATGATATCATCATACATATATAATTATATATATATTGATGATGCAAATGGGACTGCATGCTATGCCCTTTCAACATGAAGTAGGAGCTGTTGTTTCCTATTTTGTGAAATTAATGAATAATTCATTAGCCTAAAAATAACACACACTGTAATGTATACCTGTACTGTATTACCCAGTGGCTTATAGACCCACCACAAACTCACCTTAATTTATCTGTACTTTCTTTCAGCACGTGCAACTGCTGAACATCAAGATCACGCCTTTATTAAAAAGATTAATATTACGTTGCAGCCACCCCAGTCTAAAAATCCAGAGTGGATTCCATGTTATTGTCATGCAGGAGGTATGCCAAAGCAATTGCCAACATATGCCAACGAAGGCTATTTCCAGATTATTTTTCGTGCCCAGTAAAAGCAAAAATCAATCCTATTTCCTTTGACTGAATGACTGATTTTGATTTACAGCCCTCAAAAACTTAATCAAAATTGAGGTCGGCAAAAACATCACAACCTAAATCTGACCTAGGTTCAGTGCACAACTTGGCATTTTTTTAAATTAATCTGTTTCCCTGTCTTGGCCGAGCACTAGTAATCGTGTATTTACGAATCATTGAAATCAGAATATAAAGCATGCCGTTTTCCATGGAAATGCAAACTACAGTAACACAATTTACGGCTTTTATTTTTGGAATCTTACCTAAATTATATATAATTAGACTACCCATCAATTTTTAAACCTTTAACAGTCACCAAATTTAATAAGTGTGTTTAATTAATCAAACCACAAATCAAATTCTATAATTTATCGCTGACTTTTTAACAGCTATGACAGCTATAGCACCAAAAAAGATTTGAATTCTTACTTTGGCTGAATTAAGATCAGCAAAATTTGCCGACCTGGGAAGTTGATAGGTCGATCTGCATTTAGGTCAGCTGATTGCCGACCTAATTTTCGAGGGCTGGATTTACTGATTTATATCAATTATTGCTTTTATATAATTAAGTTTTGTTTTGCACTAGCAAGCTGCCAAACTTAGCCCATTAAGTGCACCAACAATGACACAACCCCATGCTGGATATCTCCAGAAAATTCTACATGGAATCTACCCTGGTCTGGGCCCTGGCGGCCAGGCATGTCCATATACAGTATAATTCAAGTTTGCTACATTAAACGTCAAATTGATGAAAACCACAAGTTTTTTAAGAAATCATTTGGTCTAGCTAGCAGCTACCTTTAACCATTTGTATAGCAACTGACTATAGCAACTGACTATTTGCATATTCGAAATCAAATCGTTGGGTACCAGGGTGTATATTCGGAGGCTGAGTATCTAACGTCTGGTGTTCCACAGGGCTCAATACTGGGCCCCCTCTTGTTTGTTTTGTACGTTAATGATCTTCCAAGTGTTGTTCGTAATTGTAAAATACTAATGTACGCAGACGATACTATTCTATTTTACCCACATTCAGATGTTGCAGTAATACAACAGAAATTTAATGATGATCTCGAGCTTATCGGAACCTGGCTACTTGATAATGGTCTATTTGTTAACACCTCGAAAACTGAATCTATGTTATTTGGAACTCATGCAAGGTTATCTCGGTTTGATGAGTTTGCTATTTTCATGAATGGTCGTCTTATAAAGCGTGTGTACGAATTCAAATACCTTGGAGTCGTGTTCGACGAATGTATTACGTGGAAATCGCATAGCAAATATATCCTATCCAGCGCTGGGAAGAGACTGGGCATGTTAGGACGTATCAGAAATGATTTAACACCTCACTGTGCAAATATTGTCTATGTATCATTCATTCGCCCTATTCTTGAATATTGTGATACAGTATGGGATCGCTGCGGTGTTGGTAATGCCTCAAGTCTGGAAAAGCTTCAACGGCGTGCTGCGAGGATTGTGTCCAAAATACCTGACAGCGACAAAGCAATGAACATGTTGAAGTGGCCTTCTCTGCAGAGTAGGCGAGACGACAACATTTTTAAATTAGTCAATAAATGTATTCAAGGCCGTTGTCCGCAACTTTTTAAAAAATATTTTACTTTTAACAGCTCGGTACACAGTAGAGTGACTAGGCAGAGTCATAAACTGCACTTGCCTCGAGTACGAACTGAACAGGCAAAGAAATCCTTTTATTACAACGGTTGTGTTGTATATAATAATAAGCGAAAATAGTTTTATTCTCTAGTATATATATATAGTATATTGTTTTAATACCTAATTGTCATATAGCATGCATGTAAAGATTGTATTTTTTTAAATAGCAGGGCTCCAGTTGACAGCAGTAGTTTTTACTACTGATTGGACTACCCTGTTTAAATAAAGGTGTCAATCAATCAATCAATCAATCCGATCGATTCAGACAGTTAAATTCATTCGGATTTCTTTTTTTTGTTGTCGGATGTGACTATATAGTTGTTTTTTCCTACGCTACTTCTAATAAAGTATAAACTGCTGTTAACGTGTAAATGCTAGTATAAGACATAATTATGTGATATCGCCCTGCAATTTTTTATCGGATTCGTATCTGCATGCTTATTTTTGCTGGAAATTCATTATTTCCAATATATCGTTTATGATCATAAAAAATACGTTCATACACCGTATAATTAACGCACGCTGTATATAATAACTTAAGTTCGGATGGGATCGGATTACAAATTTTATCATCGGATCGAATTTTATAAACATTTTTTCAGATCGGATGCTTTTTTCATCTTTGGATCAGGCCGGATTCGGATTGAGAACTTATAGACAAACCATCGGATTCAAAGAGGTCAATCCGATCCGACACACACCTTTAATGGGTATATGAATGTAAGCGTATCTGCAGTAACTAAACATTTTAATACTGAATACATTACATATGGCCTCGACATAGACAAAGTAATAAACATGCAGTTTTAGAATATTTACCAGAGCAGCACACAAGGTTTCTTGCTGTCAGTGACCTATATAAACACAAATTAAAATATTACAACTATTTCATATGCAAACTTGAGAGAATTCAAACGTAAACTTACCGTAGAAGGCATAATTTCTGCAATCAATACTGTGCCTAATTCACCTTGCAGTTGCTATAGCAACAGAATTGATACTAGGTTCGACTATTTTCCAATATTTTTAGCACATTAATTTAATATTTTAAACATCCTTTTGTGAAAGCCGTGTCTGCGGTAAACAGTTAAACGAAAACAAAGGCATATCGTTTCCTCAAAACTCGAAAATTAAGCCGTCACACTGCTCAAACAACGTAGAAAGTTTGCAAGGAACAGTCACTGTTTGCCTGTAAAAATTGAAATATCAAAATACGAGCCTGCGAACAGGCTGGTAAACAGTTTCTTGCCGGGGGGAGCCGGAAGGATGAAAATGTGAAACAAATTTGAGCCGATATATTTTTTATTTTAAAAAGTAAAGCATTTGGCACAGCGCTCAGAAAAATTCTTCAAATTTCATTCAGTTGTGAAGTCGTTTGGTCACTAAATAAATCTGTAGTTCAATAATTTTCTTTAGCTCTTTATGTATTATTATAAATCGAAAATAATTCTCGATTTCACGTCTTCGAAATTCAAGTTTGCTTTATATTATGCCCTCTCCCCCCTGAAGGTTGAATGCGAAAGAAGATTTTGTGAGTTTTCGTTTGACAAACATGTCGACGGCGTAATTTGGCAATATGGTTGTAAATCTGTGCTGCTTCTGGTGCATTTGACGACTATATTTTGTGCTCTTTTCTGATGGAAGAGGAAGCGAAGCCTAGAATACCGTTTATTATTGGCGTTGCTGGCGGCTCTGCTTCGGGAAAGGTGACATATTTTTGTTTTTATATCAATTACCAGTTTCCTTTATAATAGAAATTCTGTTGCAAATGTTTACCAACTATCTTATTAATATAGAAGTATCAGCATATATATTTTACTCTTTCCATTGTATTGATGAGTAATACACTCGTGATAAGCTGAAATGCTGTATATATGAAGGTGTAAACTATAGGTTTCATGCAGGTATATATATACACAAATATTTAATTATATTAAATTATTTATACTGTACACTGGCAGAAAACTGCATTCTCTGTAACAAATTAAGTTTTGGTAAATTACAGTGCTTCCATGGTTGCATTTCATTCTTACGAGCAAATCAATGTCCATTTCAAAAGAAAAAATAGTTTTTATCCCAATGCACCCCAGGTTGGAAAACTTGCTCCAACTTGCAGCTACGCTGTAATATAAAACAGGCCATGTCTCGCAGATGGACAAAAAAGAACCTAGGGTTTGAGTTTTCACTACTGGTGGAGTCCTGCTTGATCATGACCGACAAGCAATTCAAAATTTACAGTAATCGAACACAACATTGCCATATGACCAGATTGTTGAAAAGACCAAGCCAAAAAATCAAACAAAACCACACTGTGGAATTCTATAATTAGGGACTTGTCTTGACATAAATTAAATTAAACCATGCCTGTAGAAAGTAGGAAGTTATGGAGCGATGCTATACCTCCAAAATTTAAAGGGCTAACTCCAAACCAAAATATACACTTGTCAATGAGTAACTTGAGTAATTCAAAACTAACTGTACGAAATATTAATTGTGGAGTTACTGGCTAACTCCAAAAATGTATGTAAGCTTGAAGTTATTTGCTGTGTTGCTAACTCCTGATTTTTGGAGCTTGTTATCTAAGCCTGTTGTAAACATGAAATTTCTGACTTGCGAAATATCTGACTATTGTAGAACTGCCCAGGCATGCCCAGACGATGCGCATGAATGACTTTCACTCATAAATTTCGCAACTCAACAGACAACACATGTATTTACAAAGTCAGTTTGTTGGATAATATTTATACATAAATTTTCAAATTGTACGTCAACTGAATTGACACTATACCACTGGTTATGAACGTTAGCATTCAGCGGTAATAAAGCTTGAATATATAAAATCTGCGAATGGAAAAAGTCAATCGGAAAGCACTCTTAGTGATATAAAATAGACTCTAGATTCAAAGGTGATGCTAAGCATTATTATAAGCACCAAAAATTGTTTTGCGTTTGACCTTCTCACTATTTAGTAAGCAGGCAGCAGCAACAATGAGTTTGTGTACTGGCCGTTTAAATTTAGTGATGTCTATAATATTAGAAACACTTCATGATACTATTGGCAACATCATATATGCATGGACTTATTAAAACCGTTTCCACCAACTTGGCTGTATTTAGCAAACTTCGTGTATTTCGCGGCCACGACCACACAATCCGATGTTTGTAAATTGTATCTTAGTGATGTCCATTTGAAATATTTAACGAAGTATTAGAAATTAACATCATAATTATTTATCTAAACTCTAAAAAACAGTTTTGGCCAACTTAAAATTTGGCAAGCATCGTACATTTCGTGCTTGCACGCGCAAAATTTCTGATCCGTCACGCTTGGTCAGGTATTTCGCAGAGGTCAGGAATTGCTTGACACCAGAGTTACTGACTAACTGGAATAACTGCAAGAATGCACTCTCAGAATGCACTGTCTTCTATATTGTGTATTAAATAAATAACACATGCACTAAAATACACAGAGTTAATGCGCATGAACATGACATTGGCACATACACTTGGCATCTTGTTCCAGTTCAGAGGCTAAATTTTGATCTGCCGTTGCGGCAAATGCGGCGCAACCTATTTTTGTACCCATGCAGTGACTCTTGTCATGCCTTGTTGATTATGTGTAAGATGGGCTCAGGGTACGAGAATGTGGCATAGTCTAGATAGTTTTAGTGTTTTCACGACTGACGATAACCGAAATTGAGTGATCGAATCATGACTCACGATATACCCCATCAACATTCTCTTAAGGGGGTCTGAAATGGGCCAGAAAATTTTGAAATTACATGCAGCCGTGAAAATACATTTACAGCAATTAATTTGAATATTAATTAAAGAAATACCATAAACCTCCGAATATAAGTCCCCACGAATATAAGCCCACTTAAATGTATGCCCCCTGATCGATGTATAAGCCCACCATATTCACTGTTACGCTCAGATCATTTCGAAAATAAGCCTTCCATTTAATTGTAATTAGCCCCATGTATAAACCCACAAGCTTATAATATAAATATAGATTTATATTATTGGACAGATATTTATTAATGCAGGGACTCCAACAGCTCAGACAAGTGGCCAGGTGGCAGGGTCTTAGCTGTCCGGCTGCAGCCAATTTTGATTTACAGTGGCAAATTGAAAAAGATTGCTTTTGGATGGCCATTAACTCATTAACTGGCAAGCTGTTACAATGTTACCACCCCCTAAAGTGGCAAGCAATATGGCGAATTCATGATTGAATTCCAAGCTTTCACCAAAATGGCAATATCTCAGAAACAATTGAATAAAAAAGTCTGATCTTTTCAACCAAACATGAATGATATATGATTGACCAAATTTAGTTTAGATGTCCTTGCATACCTATATATATCATTAGTTTTTTCAGTCAGTATTTTTATTTATAAAGCAGTGACACTTTGTTTTCCATGTCACTCATCACCTAAAGGGGCAATATCTCCATAAATTTATATAAAAACCAAAAAAAAATCATTTACTAAATTAATACATATCTATATTACAACCAATTTTCATCTTTTGGGATATGAATTATGAAATTATCAAAAAATTTAAAAATTACTTCTTTGCTTTTTTGGGGCATCTTGTTTACAACATGAAATTTAGAACAGTAACTAAGTGTTCAAGTTCAACAAAGTGTGCAAGCCAAAACACAGTGTTTGTACATCTTTAAAGTTTTTTGATTGCTTCAAATATATGTAAAAAGACACATAGTGCTTAAATTTATTTATTTTAATATAAACCAAGGATGGGAAGGTGAGAAAATGGGAATTTTC
>CACRXK020010693.1:0-14909 GCA_902702795.2 Paramuricea clavata | reverse complement strand
CAATAATTAAACTCGCGCGAAAACACAATTAGTCTACCACGTTTCTTTGTATGTTTTACATTCGCAAAACATTTTCAATGCGCGTTTCTGCCGTTGTCAATCTGCCATGATTTTGTTTTTAGCATGGTGATAGATACTGAAGTATATATGTATCGCATCAAATTATAGTTACATTAGAATCGGATTGCGATTTTTAGCATTGGATTGGATTTTTTTCGGATTGGATTGGATTGGATTAGATCGAATTACTTTTTTCAGCTTCGGGCCGGATCGGATTCGGAACGTGGATAAAACGTCGAATTCAAAGAGGCCAATCCGATCCGACGCACACCTGTTGCATGCCTGCAAAAATCGCAATAAATTCAAAAAAGTCCTGAATAAGAATCCTGGATGAGGAAATTATTTGACTTCCGCCACCATGAAGAAACATTAGCCAATCAGATGGGTTTAATCTAACCGATTAACCAATTACATGTGTTCGAAGTCAGTGAAATGTAGAGGCAGTGATAGTCAAATCTGAACCTCGCTCTCGTGGGAATGGCGACATCTAATTGGTCAACGAGAAATTATGCTGAAATAGCTAAAAATAGTTTGGCATTTCAGGAAAAAAGGTATGGGAATGCAGTCCTATTCTTGAATGTTTTGACGCTAAAACACGGCACGTTTTTACAATATTTACAATATCGAAGAGATTTTTTATGTCTCTTATTTTCGATGAAAACTGCTCAAAATGTAAATCTTTTTTAAAACCTGTTTCATGTTAGTATTATACTATTATTACCTAGTTTATACAGTTTTCTATACCTTTTCGATCAAAATTGAAGCAGAAAATGATCCAAATATTATGGTCACTGACTATGGCAAAAATCACATTATTTTTGCATTTGCACCAAATACTTTGAAAGAACCCCAATTTATGACGTCATTAAAATCTTGCCTTTCCAGCATTGTCACTTGGGTTGTACGAATAGCGTCAGCAATCGGTTGCCCACGACGAAGGTTGTCATAGAATTGTTCCATGAAGTATTCTGTTGCACCATCTGGAATTGCCCACAAGGCGGTGACGACCGAACGTGCACCTGCGATTTGAAAAGCTCTCGCTAACCCCACAACACCCTCACTATTAATCTTGCCACGGGCAGTGTGGCATGCACCCAGAACTACCAAATCTGCGTCGAGTGCCATGCTTTCCACGTCTTTTGCTGTCAGGTGACAATCGTAATAGCTGTAAATAGATATAGCGACATTGTATAGTACACAGAATTTCCTGTAATTTCGGATATAGTAATTGTTTGGTTTTGTGCAAATAAAGTAAGGCATAATGCAAATATAATATTTGCACCGGCCTTACGGACGAAAGATTGGCCAAATAAACATAGTGTTTACAAAACAATTATATCATTGTCTGATTTTAACAATCATATTATAAAAAAAAGCGATTACAAAAAACAAACAATTATAAAACAAAACAATTATACAATTATTATAACAAAACAATTATTATATATTTTTTTTTTTTCTGTGTTGGTGTTGTGTACTCAGGTGAATGATATGTTTGCGATGTTACTCTTATATTATATTAACAATTATATTATATTAACAATCATATTGTATTTCCGGGTGTTCGGGTTTCCTCCCACAGTGAAAGTTAACAGGGTGAGTAACGAAAGTTCTTGCTATAATCCACTCACCTGGTGCGACTGTCGCAGGCTAATGCCAACCCTTTACCATCCGTCTCACCATGACAGGCAAAATGGATCAGTCGAGCGCTGGGAAGTTGTCCCATTACTGCCTCCTTTGTAGCTTGATCCTTCACCAAAGGGGTGACGCCTAAAACTTTTGCAATGCTTTTGGCCTCTTTCTCGGCTCCTGGTAGGTCATGAGTTGGATTGCCAACGATTAAAGCATTTTCAAAATTGCCTGTTGTTGCTCTCTTTTCACTTTCCGTGGTGAAGTAAGCGAAGGAATTTAACGAAAATGCTTCCACGATAGTCACATGGTTACAGAGTGGGTTACCATTCAGTTTTAACGCAGCAAAAGGAATATTGAACGTTGTCCCCTGTGGGATGATAAGAAGCCTTGGCATATCATTAGTTGTTCGCGTGTTCACGAGCTTTTCGAGGAGTTCCTTTCGAAAAGGACTTAAAATCAGTTCTGACAATGTATCTATTAAGTCAGAAAGCGTATCGTTTTCTTCGGAGGATAGTGGTTCTTCTCTGCACACGTTGGCTTGCTCTCTTGATCTGTTTTTGGAAAAGAATGTTCTTGCATTTGTCGTGGTTTCTCCCATTGTATCGAGCTTTGTCGAGTTAGCATCACTGTTTTCATGATCAGATGTATCTCGCTTTATCAGTTCGAATGCCTTGTCTATAAGTGAACATTCGTCCTCCGTTGTGCCCCTGAATTCAATTTCGTGTCTTCCCTGCGTTCTGTAAAGGGCTACGCAGAATTTGGTAAACACGTCATAACATTCAGTGTACGGTATTGAACACTGCTTCAATAACTTGCCCTCGGATGAAATGAACCACAGACATAGTTTGCCGACTTCCTCTAGAGTAGATATAAACAAGACAGCAATACTTCGACTCTTGATCATATCTAACAACACTTCTTCGAAATTTAGTTGCGTACAAAATTCACCTTCAATTTTGTCAAAGAAATCTCTCCCCCGTCCTTTCTCTGCGACAACAAGAGCTTCCAACTTCTTTCCTTCTTCAAGCATGACATGCTGTAGGTACTGGAACGGCTTACGTTGTGTGTCATTGAATGTAATCTTCATCGGACTATCCTGAATTCTCTTTCTTAACATTTCACATCTTTGGATTACTTTGGTAAACTGCTTCCTCGCCTCATCCAAATTCTTCTCCTCCAAAAATAACTTGGCCAACAAGTAGTCGCCGCTGAAACGAAATTCTTCGGTGTCGCACCAGTATGCCTGAGGTGGGCGTGGGGTTTCTATAGCTTTTTTGAAATAATATTTTGCTTTCTCGATATCCCCAAGACCCTGATACGCTCGGCCTAGGTTACATAACCCATTATTGGTCACTCTGTCATCACTAACTTCCTGACCAATTTGAAGACATCTTTTGTACGGCTCAATAGCTTCATCATACTTACCCATATATTCAAAAGCTAGGCCAATATTACCATAAGCACAAGCGATATACCCCTGATCCCCTGTCTGCAGTGCCAAACCTAAACAATTCTGTGCATGCTGTAAAGATTCCGACTTGAGTCCCAACAGCAGTTCCACCACACTGAAGTTGCAAACAACGACGCATTGCGTGCGACAATCATTTATTTTTAAAGCTTGCATTTCTTTCATGACATCATAAGACAGCTGATGTTTTCCAAGCACCAAATACAAGTTTGCAGACTCTGCTAACATGTCAATGGTCCGTTCTCTATCTTGAACGCTGATGGCGATTTTTAGAAGTTGGTTGGACAAGTCTAAACAGAACTGAAAATCACAATGAAGCATGTGGACACCGAACAGTTGACGTAGTAACATATATTCCTGAATAGCAAGTTCATTGCTTGTTAATTGTTCGATAAACTGTAGGTTATCCTGTACAATATCTGAGTGCGTTTTAAGAAGGTCAGATTTGACTCCGAGATTCATGTCTTTAACAAATTTCTTCGACAACAGAGATTTTGCGTCTTGAGAGAACTCAGTATTGGATAGATTCGTTGCAACGTTTTTGAGTTCGTTGGCATAATAATAGACTTCCATATACTCGCTTTGAATTAAGTGGTAACAACATTTGCCCTGTAATAGACGCGCTAAGCCCCTTCTATACGTATTCAATAAGATCTGTAACTCTGATATAGTATTACTATCAGCTTCAGCCGCAAGGCCAAGTGCAGATCGATCTAAAATATATCAAAAAATTATTATATTTATACAGGTATGATTTCGAGTGCAAATTGGAAAAAAATGCACAAGTGAGTTTTTCAAAGACTATCAAAATTGTGCCCGAGTCCGAAGGACGAGTCCAATTTGAAGTCTTTGAAAAACTCACGAGTGTATGATTTTTTTAAATCAGTGAACGGGAAGGGGCCTATTTTCCAAAAATTTGCCTGACGTTCATGAAATTGCCCGACGTATTATAATTTTTTCCAGTCCTAATATATTTTCCTTCTTTTATGATGTTGTTTTGATACACCTACCGGTTCTCGGCTTTAATTTTTTCCTCATTTGCCCATGCAATTTTATAGAATTTTCCCAATTTTTAATTTCAATCTGCCCAACAGACTCTTAATTTTGCATGTTTAGTTTGCGTTCACTTTTAACTTGCACGTTTGCCCGTCAATGCTCTTATAGTTTATCTGAAAATCAGTTCAAGTTACAAACAAACAAACAAACAAACAAACAAACAAACAAACAAACAAACAAACAAACAAACAAACAAACAAACAAGCAAGCAAGCAAGCTAGCAAGCAAGCAAGCAAGCAAGCAAACAAACAAACAAACAAACAAACAAACAAACACTACCTGAAATTCTCTGCAATTCTTCACATCGCTCTTTGACAAATTTGATGAAACTTTCTGCGCTTTGATGTCCACAGTCAGTTCTTTCGTTGAATGTATTGCCCTATAAACAAAATGCAAAGTTATAGACATCAATTACTATTAATCTGGACCAAAAGCCATGACCAGCCGACAATTTAAAAAAGTAAAGTAAAAAACAAATTCCGAAAAGACAAGACATCTTGAGAATATAATATATGATTCAAAACAAGACGCAGGTTGAGACTGTAAATTTTAATTCAAAGTCATAGTAATAGTATTGCGAACTTGATGAGAAGCTGTTCCGAACTTTTCCGAAGGCTCAAAATGGCGGTAAAAAGGAGTGACTTCATTGACATTGTGCGTCTTTACAGCCAGATTTCAAGCGCAAAAATAAACATGTCATTCTAAAAACTAGAAATAAATACAGCCAGAAGGTTCAAGAAATTGTATTGTACAAGAACATGAACTAAAGGTGATTGTTGACAAATTTATCGTCTGAAACATTTTGTTTATCAACTAAGCAATGACAATTTCCGAATTTTCGTTTGAGATACATTTCTTTAAAAAAAACTGTGTCGCCAAATATAAAAAATTTGCGTGTTCACAATAATTAAACTTTAGGATTTATTCTACAATTTGAGTGGGTTAAGAAGCTTAACTTTTCGAGAGTTTTCTTAACTTTTTAGTTTGAATTTTTGTTTTGAATAATTTTGCAAAAATTTTCGAAGTCGTGTCCGTTAAAATCAACATTTTTTTACATGAATTATATTTCATTCCATACTTTAAATGCCAGGACGCTTTCAATTAATGTCTAGTCTACCCATTTGCTATATTTTCTCGTTTGTTTTACTAATTTTTGACCAATTAATAAGCATGTTTTTGTTTTAGAAATTGATATTCAAATTCCCCGCCATATTTTCATAATTTGGTGCATGCGCAGACGTTTTTCCACGGTTTTCATCTTCAGGCAACACCGCGGAATAACGTCTGCGCATGCGTCAACATTACTGAAATCTGTATTGCGAACGCGATGTCAAGTGTTCCGAATGTTGTCAAAAATTCAAAATGGAAGCGACTTCGATGTTTTGCCTTTTCTATGAAAATGCAAGCGGAATAATGAACGTGACAACCTAAAAACCAGAAATAATTATCATCTACATATGCAAGAAGTAGTATTGTGCAAGAAAATAAACCAAAGGTGACTGTCGATAAATTTATTGTATAAAACGTTCTTTAACTGAAGCATACAAAGATATTTCTCGTAGGTTCATATGATCCACATTTTTGTCAATAACTTTTTTTGCGTAGCATGTATAATTTTTGCGTTGACTATATTTAAGGGTAATGATTTACTCCACATTTTAATCGTGTGCAAATGCTTAACTATTCTATAGTTTTCTTAACTTTTATGCTTAAGTTCGGTATTCGACAATTTTTCAAGAAATTTTCACACGCCTCCTGGTCTTAAACGGTAATTTTTAATTTAAATTCTGTTTCTTTTTAGATTTTAAATGTTAGAAAGTTTTTTTATTAAAGTCTAAACTACCCGTCTAGTGTATTTTTTGTTTGTCAATTACCTTAAATAATTAAAAAGTCATGTTTTTGTTCACAATTTCGCATTTAAATTCCTCGCCATCTTTTTTGTGGCCCACGCATGCGCGGACGTTTTTCCGCGGTGTTTCTTCAGACAGAATGAATTACGAAATATAATTCTTTACAACACATATATATATATATATATATATATATATATATATATATATATATATATATATATATATATATATATATATATATATATATATATACAACGCACTAACGCAGACAGAGAGCATTATTGTATTTAATTCTGTCTGAAGATGACTTTGAAATAAAATCTTGTTTTGAATCACATATTCTAGATCACATATTCAATCACAAGATCTCTTGTCTTTTCGGAATTTGTTTTTTTCAATTACTATTGCCGTGCGCATTTGTGTAATTTCACCTTAGTCGCACGCGAGAAGAGTGTTTCCAATTTGAATTGACTGCTAAACTCCGCGAGTTTCTCCGGGTATTGAAGCAGAGTATAGTGATCTGTAATCTGTTTGCGTTTGTCTTTAGCCTGCGTAGCAGTTAAGGTGATTCATCAGTTTTGCATTGCGCACTTTTACTGCGCATATCTAATAACAAATTAATTCTAGCTAGTGTTTGTAGTCGAACTGCAATATAAAGTGATAAAGAGTGTAAGGGAAAAGAGGAAAACACTCTGCATTGATTAGGCGTGCTTCAGGATTGGGCGTAATTCAAAACTAACACTAAAGCCCTGGGCAAACTAGGAAACATTGTTGTGGAAACAGTTGTGATTCTCGATGTTTCCTCAAATGTTTCCCTGTTTGCCCACCCGTGGAAACATTGTTGCGGAAACAAAATTTGCTTCCCGAGAAGCAAAAATGTTTCCTAGCAAATTCAGAAACATTTGTGATGTTTCCCTATGTTTCTCACTAATGTTTCCCAGTGTTTGCCCACTCTTGGAAACATGGCGAAACATTTGTAGATGTTCCAGCAACAATGTTTCCTAGTTTGCCCAGGGCTTAAACCACATCATGATGTTACATTTGTGGCCCAACTTTTTTATTTTATATTTTTGTTCCAATTCTATACGTTTTACATGTCAGGAAATAAGAGAAAATCATTTCTACAACTTATAATATTTTCCATTTTTCGCGCATGCTTCCCAAAATAACACGTCTGAGAAGATGGGAAATGACATCTTTGCACCACAACAATGCCCGTCAATGGTTTTTGATTCGCTAAAATACTATGTTTTCTTGTATATAACCACTAGACAGAAATTGAGGATCCTTGTTGTTAAAAAAATTCAATTTTTTTCAACGGTTGAGCAATTGTGATTGTTCCTGTAACTCGTAAAAGGTCAAGATAGCGCCATATGAGGGAAAGGGTGGCATATTGCACTTATCACATCTTCGGTGACCCCAACTTTTTTTGTTTGCTATTTAACAATGATTCGCCGAAGGCGAGGTGATTATCGGGGAATATTCGCCGAGACGAAGTCCGAGGTGAATATTTATCATTAATAGACCCGGTGTCCCAGGAAATTCCCCCCCCCCAAACTTTGGCCCCCCGGGCCAAATTTCCTAGGAAATATGGCCCCCTCTTCGGAAATTTGGCCCCCTCGAAAACATTGTTTACTTTATCGCAATAAGCTCCGAAATCGTGAAGCTTCTTCTAAAACCAAGATCCTAAAAGTGTTTGTCAGTATTTATAGTTAGTTTGCATGATTTATTTGTGTCGAAATTCTTCATTGCCGCCAAGAACTAAAAGTTTGAAGGAAAGCGTAATAATAATAATGTGTTAGTGCAGTCATGCCAGACACATCATGGTTTAGCTTTTAGCGATTTTTAACGATTTTTAGAGATAGGAATTTCTAAGATATTACAAGACTTACTTATTTAGATCTATAAAATTCAGTCACATAGTATAAAATTAGTCAGAATATTAAACAACTGCAATTTAGCAAACGATGACATCATGTGTTGGCGAATATGTTAATATGCACACGTTTAATAAATAGCAAGGAGTAATTAGCATCAGGGTAAAAGTAGACTTTTAAGTGGAAACGTTTGTTTGAAAAACAAAATCAAATGAGTGGTTATTTCGTAAAAAAAACCTTTTCCTATGCAATTTTATTTATATATACACAGTATATATAATCGCTCATGATCATATGGTTTGGATGCATTACAGAAGCATTCCGTAAAAACGGAAGTAGACTGTATGCTTGATGGCTCACAAAAACATTCCGCGCACAGAAAAGCACAAAGGTTTGAATAACTAACAAAATATTCCGCAAACACAAAAGCACAAAGGTTTGGATGACTCACAAAAATATTCCGCAAACACGCAAAAAAACAAAGGTTATATCCAGCTACATAAAACCCGTCAGTGTTCGCCTTGTAAGCAATTCTCTGGACCTAATTTTCGTCAGTATTGGAATTCAGTGCAGAATTTTGTTTTGACACAAACAATTACGCAAAGTAACTATAAATGTTGAGAAAAATTTATAGAAATTTAGTTTTAGTAGAAGCTTCACGATTTCCGAGTTGAAAGATAAAGTAAACTATAATTTTTTAGAGGGGGCCAAATTTCCGAAGAGGGGGCCATATTTCCTAGGAAATATGGCCCGGGGGGGCAAATTTCCTAGGAAATTTGGCCCGGGGGGGGCAAATTTTCGGGGGAAGGGGGCAAATTTCCTGTGACACTGGAGCGAGGGGGATTCGGCGTAATATTTCCCGAAGTGATGATATTGAGGGAAATATTGCCGAATCCCCCGAGCGGAGGGTCTATAAATGATATATTATACCGAAAGTTCAAGAACTCACTAAGAGTCTATTAAGTTCAGAATAAACTTTAAAACTTGCTGAATATTATTAACTACGCGAATACAATTTTTAATTTCTTATCTATACCTGTGTTTTTGACGTCTTCTCCTTAAAATATTTTAGCAAGTATCCTTTGGATCGTTGAATGTAACATACGCGTTGTTGTTGGTTTACTTAATAAATCTTCTGTAGCTCTGTACGAAATTAATACAAACAACAGCTCGCGAACGCCATATTGTTTCAGAGCGTGGTGTCCACGCGTCACGCGTGAGCGTGGGATACTATAATATCCCACGGTGGATCTGCCGTGGGATATTATAGCATCCCACGCTGGATTGCGAAATCATGAATTTGTGTGAAATACCGTAAAAAATCACACGGTACAAATGCTGTTTTTTCATAGGACAATTTGAATTTGAGGTATAATATTCCCCGGTAATCACCGAGCCTGAGGCGAATAATTGTTTTAGTATTTTTACACAAGTCTTTCGTGTTTTTTGAGACTGAATTTATTTTAATTTCGCTTATTTCTTTGTCAGCAAACTTCCACAAAACGGGTAGCCGCCATTTAGAAAATTTTTGTTTTGTTATATTCATCTGTAGGTGAATATAACAGCTTATTACGTCAAATTTGGCCAATCAACGTGTAGGATTTGTTATGTTCACTTGTGCAAAAATACTAAATGAGTATATCATAAACTTCACCCCTGCCCTTGGGAAGGTTCTGCAAATTCTCATTTTCAGAACAATTAATTACTGATGAATCATCTTAAGCCGGTTACAGACGAATAAGATTGTCATGACAAGTTTTCATACATCACAAGTTAATTTAGTTGCCAGGCTGTATATAAGCAACTTTGCCCGGCATTTTACTATGACAAGTACACATTTTGCTCGGCATGATCGCATGATTGGGTCAAAAAAGAAAATTATTGAATATGCATGGTAGAAGTGTGCAGTTAATACATTCGTCACTATTAAGCAATCCATCTAAAACAGTTGTTGAAGTCAAAAGGCACTGCCAATATACACGGTAAGAATGAAAAACATTGTAATATAGAAACACTTAATAAATTTAATACTTTAATCGTTCTCCTCGTTTCTCACTGATCATTGCAACACAGTACTTTTTGATAAATTCATCATTGTGCTTTTAACTCTTTCGGAAAATTATTCAAACTTTTCTGACGTGATCTGCTTGTCAATGGTATCTTGTCCCAACTGTTTTGATACCAAATGAAATAGATTTTCGATGGGGTTCAAGTCGGGACTCGTTCAATTTATGAACTAGTTATAGTTATTTATGACGTCCTTGTGACGTCACAATTTTTACACACTGTAGGGAATTGAAAATCCTTAAGGCGGTTTTCCACTTCGCCCGTATCGTACAGAAACGTACTCTTGAGCATGCGCAGATTGAAAAGTGGTTTATAAATCCACGTACTTCCGGGTGTATTCGCGTATCAAAATGAAATGTTCGTCGCAAATAAACTTTTTGGCGCACTGCGGAAGTACTAACCGATCAACATTCACGAAATTTTGAAATTTAAAAACGTTTTTGATACGTTTCGGTACGGTACACTTGAAGTGGAAAACCGTCTTTAAGGCATAAGCACACACCAAACACATAGTGAATGAATTGAATGGATTAATTTAATGCCACAAATATGATAATAACAAAGAAAAAAGAAAATACATATATGATATTTAGATCTAATGCAATTTTAGAAAATATTAATGGCAAGGAGACATCCAGAAACCACTAGGCTTGTAAAGTGGATGCCTCCTCTGGTCAGTATTCACACTGCAGTATCAAATATTAATATTAAAAAATAATAACGTATAATAACGACAACGACAATTTCGATATCATTACTATTCGTCAAACCACTAGCTTTGGTGTTCACCCATGCATTATCAAATATTAAAGCGTAATAACGACAGTATATAACGACAATTTCAATATCATTGCTACTCATCGAGTAAATGTTTTTTCATTCCATTCCTGAAGCAACCAAAAGTTTCTGCCTGTTTTATATTTTCTGGAAGCGAATTCCACAGTTTAGAGCCATTGAAAAGAATTGTGTGTTGTTTTGTTGTGGTTTTACATGAATGTGTTCGGTACATCTTCGCATTTCTCGTGTTATAACTATAAACTTCGTTGCTCTTAATGAACAAATGAAGGAAGGTAGGAGGGAGTAACTGTTTATAATAGAGATACATAAATTTACCAGTAAAAAATGAGTTGATCTTGTAAATATCAAGTATTTTTAACCTTTGAGATAGGGGAGCGGTATGTGCTAGAAAATCGGAATTTGTTAATATTCTAACAGCTCGCTTTTGCAATAAAAATATACGACTTAGATGTGAAATGTAAGTTGATGACCAAATAATATTGCAATAATTCAAGTAGGGATAAATTAAGGTATAATATAATAATAATTTTGTTTCAGGGGATAGGTGTAAGCGAGCACGGAAAATTATACCAATAGATTTTGAGATCTTTTTGCAAACATGATTTATATGGGATTTCCAAGACAAATTTTCGTCCAAGTAAATTCCCAGAAATTTAACTTGCTGTTTTCGAGCCAGAGAAATTCCCTCGAAAGCGAGAGATATGTCACTAGTGATCTTCTTTTGTCGAGATTTAAAAATAACGTAATTAGTTTTATCTGTGTTAATACTCAATTTGTTCGCCCTCATCCATTGCTCAACATTTTGCAATGCATCATTCATTACCCTTGCAAGTACGATATAGGATCATTATGGGAATAATAAATACTGGTGTCGTCCGCAAATAATAAAAGTTCAACTGAGCGTACCGAGTTGGGAATATCATTGATATAGAGTATAAAAAAGAGTGGTTCCAAAATAGAACCCTGTGGTACACCACATCGGGTAATGGCTTCGGAGGATTTAATTTTTCCAAATTGGACAAAGTGTTTTCTATTTTTGAGATAGCTTTTAATCCAACTTAAAGCGATACCACGGAAGCCATAATGTTCAAGTTTATAAAATAGTATTTCATGACTAATTGTATCAAATGCTTTGGATAAGTCAAGGACTACACCAGCTGTCAATTTGTTCTCGTCAATAGAGGTCGCAACTTTGTTAATCAAATGGATGAGTGCAAGTTCAGTTGAGTGTTTCTTACGAAAACCAAATTGATAACAGTACAAAAGTTCTAATTTTTCAATAAAATGCAAAAGCCGTTTATGCATAACCTTTTCAAAAAATTTGGAAAAATTTGCTAAGATTGATATAGGTCTATAATTTGAACATTTGTCCATATCGCCAGATTTAAAAATTGGAATTATCTTAACAATTTTCAAACTATCAGGAAATACTCCATTTTCCAGAGACTTATTAATTATGTGCGTCAGTGGTTTTGAAATAAATTCAAAGGAATTTTTAATTGTATGCATTGGTATGTTATCATAACCAGACACTCTTCCATTTTTAAATGACATGCATATTTCACGAAGCTCACTTTCGTGCGTTGGTCTTAGGAATATAGTTTCCAGTACTGCTGGTTTTAGGAAACTCTCAAAAGAATGATTTGATGGAAGTATCTTATTGGCTAAGGATGTACCCACATTAGTAAAGTATTGACAAAATTCGTCCGCAATTTTTTTAGGATCCGATATCATGTTATTATTTATGTTGAAAGAGGTCGGGTAAGATGACTTCTTCTTACGAATGTTTATGACCTCATTAATCAATTTCCATGTAGTTTTCAAGTCGGATTTAGCTTGCTCGAATTTAGTATCATAATAAGTTCTCTTAGCTATTCTAATTAAATGATTCAATTTATTTTTGTATTCTTTGTATTTCCTCTCTCGGTAAGTTGTGGAATTAGTCATATACTTTTTGTAAAGCTTATTTTTCTTTCTTACAGAAACTAACAATCCTTTTGAAATCCATGGAGTTTTGGGTTTATTGTAAGAATTTGACTTATACATTTTTAGAGGAAAACATTCTTCGAGATGCCTATTGTATTCGCTGACAAAATCGTTATATAGGTCATTTGGATCTTCATCAATTAAGACGCTTGACCAATTTACTTGTGAAAGAGCTGTTTGGAATTTTAACAAATTCCGTTCCGCATAATCTCTCTTATAAATTACTTCATTTCCTCGACGTGTGGGCGAGTCCTTTTTAAAATATGCAAACACAGGGAAATGATCTGAAATGTCATTAAGGATTAATCCATTCAATGTGTTTTGTTGAAAACAATTTGTGAATATGTTATCTATAATGGTAGCTGAATGAGATGTTACACTGGTCGGTTTAGTAATGAGAGGAATAAGCATGTGTGAAAACAAGGAATCAAGAAATTCTTGTGTATAGTGGTGACTATCATAATGGAGTAAATCTAAATTGAAATCTCCCATAATATAACAATGTTTGTTATCTTTAGTGATAATCGATAGAATTTTGTTGATTTCCTCTAGAAAAGATGCGATATTTTGGTTTGGTGGTCGATAAATCGTACCTACTATAGAGTTTTTACCCTTAGGATTAATAATTTCAACAAACAAAGACTCAATTACCTCAGGATTGGAGATTGTGCAGTTACCAATTTGTTTATACTGAAAATGGTTGTGTAAATATAGACCGACCCCCCCACCGGCTTTATTTATTCTATGATTGGAAATGAAATCATAGCCCAGGAGATCAACCTGATTAAATGTTTCATCATTCAGCCAAGTTTCAGATAAACCAATGATAGAAAATGTAGTATCCGAATTTGCAGTTAAAGTTTTAAACCTGTCAAAATTACCAAGCAAGCTACGACAATTCAAATGAAGGAAAGACAAATTAAAGCTCTTTTGCGGTTCACTGGCTAGGTCACAAATTTCACTTTCTACCACATATTTGCTAGCGGGCGGTGAACATGTATAGAAATTTTGATCTGGATCATGATCTGTTATTGGAAAATTGTCTATTACTAAATTCAGATCTTCTAACAGGTTAAAAACTAGGGTTTCTACGCGATCAATGTTGTAATTGAGAGATAATTCGTATAATACCGCATAAAATGATATGTCATCAAGATGGTTAAAGGGTAACAGTTCAGACAACGATGACACACTTAAATCATCCATCGTAGTAGGATATTATTAGACAATAGTTCAAATAAAAGGTTACTTATCTTAGATTAAACACATGTTTAAGTGGCTGATTCCAAATCATCCAACTTGAGGAGCCTAATGACCGGAGCGCCATCAGACTTACGAAGACAAATTGCTTTGTTCTTAACCCAGCAAAATTTATACTGCTGGGCTCGTTTAAACTTATTTGCTTCGTATAACAATTCTTGTAATCTTGGAGTTAGGTGTTCGTATATTCTAATATCACCCATTTGAATTGTGGAAGGTAATTCAAGTTGTGCAGGTTTCAGACCTTCGGTCCGTTTCTTTACAGCAAGCACTCGATGTCGGGCTATGCGACGTGTAAATTTACAGATAATCGCGTTAGGCATGTGAGTACGTTGTCTAGCGGGCACACGATGAGCTATATCTATGTCATATTCAGAGATATCTGTCGCCCCAATAGCGTGAAGTAACTTTATACACAATGCCGTAGTTTCTTCTGCAGATTCTGCTTCACGTTGTTGTGGGACACCAGTAATCTTAAGATTGTACTGTAGCTATACTCTTCGGCTTGCTCGATTGCACTTGCAATATTCTCACACTTTTTCGATATTACATCAATCTGTGATTTGATTAGCTTCAGATCCTTCATAGAGTTTTCTTTAAATTTAGCGAAGACATCATATTGATCACTAATAAACTGTATAGATTTCTTTTCGGATTCATTCAAAGATTTGGTTTGTTCAGCAAGATAGCCGCTTTCTTGTTCGACATATTTGTCGATTTTCTTGTCAAAATCTTTAGTAACTTGACTTAGTTTCACGTTTAATAGAGCTATTTCTTCTCTCAATTCAGAATTTTCCTTTTTTAATTTAGCTGTTGCCATTTAATAACTTTTGCAGCAACAAATGGCCTGAC